>CAJVQA010001873.1:0-23839 GCA_910591915.1 Cetraspora pellucida
AACCTTCGCTCAAAGTCTAAAAAAATTATGCATAACGTCGTTTGTTGATAGGTGAGATAGATTTTCTTTAACTTTGAATGGAGGTTTCTTGACAATAACTGAACCAATTTTAATAAATTTTTTTTTATTCAAACTCTAAATATGCGCAGAATTCAAATAAAAAAAATTTAATTGAAATTGGTTAGGTAGTTATCGAGAAACCTTCACTCAAAAGTTTTGAAAAAAAATGAAATATGTAATTAACAAATTTTATCTGATTCGCCAGATGATGATCTACAATACGTGATCCAGACATTTTTCTTCACCATGGCTAGGGTGCTCATTTCTGTAATGATGACGTAATACCCGTCACGACGTCATCATCACCGGCGAACATTAGGGGAATATATACAAATATTTCATAATACAGTAATACGTACTATTATTTATTTACGTCAAATATATAAAGCTAAATTAATTTTAATTTTTTTAACAGCATACATATATACGTCTGTACATATATACTGATTTATAATTTCTAAATATTAAACACACCAAACTAGTAAAACGCACTCATAATAATTAGCTTATTTGATATACACCATGGAAAAAAGGCTAGGGTTGGGTCACGGGATTGTGATTTCATGGACACGATATGACGTGTTACTATACGAGAGACGTGTCCACGCATGAGATACTATATCATCCTCGCTCGAATTAATCATATCTCCAATCCTCATTTCGTAGACAATCATTTCATAGTCATCTTATTTTTACACCAACATGTTTATTTCAAATTCACTTCATAGATAGTTCATTTCACCATAGCTCATCTTATAGTCAGTTTATTGTACCAACAAAGTAATTATAGTCACTATGCTTAAATTTGGTGCAATATGCGTAATAAATTGTCGGTGAAACAAACTGTCTATGAAATGAGCTGTTGGCGAAAGAACTTGTCTATAAAATGAGTTGTTGATGAAATAAATTGACCGTCGGTCGCGAAATCAGTGATTTACAAAAAGCAAAATAAATTTTTTTTAATAAAAAATAAAAAACAAATAAAGCTATTATTAAAACTTAAAAACCTGCTAAACTTAAAATCTCGTCCTGTATGAGGTCATCTCACATTTCTCAAGAGGTACATCTCTAGCCCTAACTCTAGTTTCAGTGCATGTTTAGGTTATACCTTTTTTCAAGAAATTTTACAAGATACAAAAAATCTTGGGAACATACTTGTTTTTGATAAAAACTCGAATTGGTCTAATTTTTTTAATAAAGTGAAAAATGCTATCGCTATTGGAATGGACAAATAATTATAATCATTTTTGATTAAAAATTTATAATTATCAAAAGCTTAACATTGTTTATTTTGAAAGCTAATCGTTTATATTTGAAAATGAAAATTTTCTTTTTTTTTTCTAACAATTAGGTTGTATCTATTTAAATCAAGTGAATATAATCAAATCAAAATTATAATAAATAAATTAAAAAGCAATGCAAAATATAAATTAATTGTTACAAATTATTTAAGTATTGTCTATGCAAGTTTTAAAGTTTTGTTTAAATGTTTTTTTCCATATAATACACAAAAAATACTCAGTATTGTCAAAACACATCCCACTAAGAGTTCACATATTTGATTGATTTGTGATGACACTAAAAATATCCTTATACTGTTCTGACCCCACCTATTATTTTTTTTTTAGAAAAAACAGTAAATTAATTACACAAGCAAATGAAATAAAATAAACATTACATACAGTTGAACCACTCTATAGCCATATATATATGTATAAAGTAGAGAGTTTGGTTATAGAGAGGTCAGATTGTACTTACCTGCTCTCAACCCAAGTAGCTTTAGTTGGATCTGTAACTAAAAGACTTCCATCTTGATTATATTGTAGTCCTGCTCCATATGCATCATGATATCTTGTTAATGTTTTTGTACATCGACCCATATAACAAGATTCGCCATTCTAAAAATCGTGTATAAAAAAAAAAAATTAAAGTATCTGCCTGATCTTTCATCAAGAAAAAAAATAGTTATTACCTGACAATCTGTGGGCACCTTACAAAAAGCTAGTGAAGAATTAAGGCTCAAAAAGTAATTGTATGCTAAGGTCGGTATAAACCCAGGTTGACCATACTGAAAATATGATGAATAATGGTGAACTCTTCCCATATTACGGCGTACTAATATATTATAAAATAAAATTTTAGTTAGGCATGCAAAATTAATTAATTGGTTTTCATAACCCGGCCGGTCAAATTTTAAAGGCTTGCAAAAAAAAAAAATTTCAAAAATTTTATATATGAATTTTAAAAATAAAGTCGGCCGACCGGGTCTATTCAAAAGTTTATGTTATTAAAACCAAGATATAAATTCGGGTGGCCTTATTAACAAAAACCCCAACACATTTAGATATTTATTTATAGACAATACTCACTATTAAACAAAGATTGATCTAAAGGACACGAATAATTAAATACTAAACAATTAAATAATGTTTTAACTAGTGTACAATTAACCGATATTGAAATATTAGAGTAATTGGGTCCTTGTGCTTGAAGCCAAACAGTTTGAGCCGTAACATTTGCAATTGAGCAAATTGAGCCAACTATAGAATCATCGGGAACGTTGAAAGCATCATCATATTCACTATTATAATAACTGATAATATCAAAATTTAAATCATCGTTAATTAATAACAGATTCATTCATTAATTATAGTTCAATCAAAAAAAAAAAAAAGTAAATTCAGATACTTTGTTAAATTGTACTGAAAATCACCCAAAACCACTGCAGCCAGACTCCGATTCTTTTCCAAAAAAGCCATAGAACTTGACGGCGGTAATTTGTTATTAATTCCATTTGCACTTGCCGCTTGTACAAATGCACTCCCGTTATTTATTCTCGCTGATATATTGTTCATCTTGTTTATCAAATCAACGTTCACTGTACTGTTTGAATCCACATGAACATAAAATCCTTTCGTATTCATGCCAACCTGACTGAACTCAAATATCGACTCAATATTTGTAAAGTTGATCCGCGTAAAATCAAGATCTTGTTTACATGGAAAACCACAACCACCCTTAAAAGGACAACCTTTTGCTGATCCTTTTATCTGACAATTAAATTGGGTAATATCTGCTACAAATCTTGAGGAACCAGCAAAACCCCACGCCTCACCATCAAATAATGTATATAAAATATGCTTAGGAAGATTGTCAAATGCGATTTGTGACTGTCAATTACCAAATTTATGAGATGAGAATTTTGAAATATAAGATAGAAAATATAAGGGATAAAAGAAATTTGCTTACTCGACTTATAGCATCTGCGACAGCCAATAACGCAATTGTGCCTGAAATTCCATTATCTACACCTAAAGTCAACGTATGAAACAATGCACGGCTGTCCATAGCGGCCGCAACAACGATAATTGGTTTATTATCATCATTTGATATATTAACAGACAGCGTAGAATATACAGACAGCCCACCCACAGGTGAACAAAAATCTAAATGAATAATTAATAAATGAATAAATAATGAATTAATTTATATATTAATAATTATTAAGTTGAACATACCACGTCTTAGGCAAGTACTAGCATCTATTGCGGACCACATAAATGAACTAAGTTCTACAGCTCGTAATGGATATTGATTAAATGACTTCCTCAGGTTGTTTGCAGCACCCTAATAGATTATTAATATTATATAGTCATATAGTAATTTCTATTGGTTTCTTTACACCTTCCTACCATCATTGTGAAGACTATAATTTAATATAGCTCAATAGATAAATTACAAATCGCTCATGACAATTTGCAGGAAATTTGTCCGCAAGACGGTGTAGGAGATAATGAATCAAAAAAAGAAAAAAAAAGGAATGCAACAAACCTCCATGATTAGATTATAAGAATTTAAAGCGCGACCATCAAGTGGATAAACGGCAAACATTGGAAAATCAAATCTTTCTTGAATTAATCCTTGTCCCTAAAAATATAAAGTTTAAATTCAATTTGGCTGCAAAAAAATAAAGAATGAATAAATAAATACAAGAGATTAATATCTTTACATTAGGATTCCACTGATATTGGTCCGTTTCGTCCCTATATAATCCATATTGACAATTTGGACATTTCTCATCTGGTGAAAATGTACTTGGCCTTGGAGAAACGTTTGATGTTCCATTTATTATCGCAATAATTCCACCTAATTTTCGTGATGATTCAAGATCACGAAGATTTTGGCTTGATTATATAAATAAAAAAAATTTTTTATTAATATTATTATTAAAAGATTAATCACTTTTTGTTTAGGTATATTATTTTGAATACAAATTGAAGTGATTAATTCGGAGCTCTAATCGCATTACTAATTAGAAATCACAAATCACACCAAATAGTATACTAAAAAACTTTTGATAATATATATTCAAAAATAACTACTCGTTTAAGAAATCATTTGGGATCTTTACTAGGGAAATTATGTGTTTCATGATTGGATTTCTCTAGCAACGATCCCATTAGGAAAGAACAATAGCAAAACCTACATTGTCATCAATGCATAAGGCATAACAACAGCAAATTTTCCGTTCAAATCTTGTCCAATAAATGTTTTAATATCGTCAGATGTATTTATTGGGTATAATATTCCAGTTACTGGTCGGAAGGCTATGTGAACAGAAAACGATCGTAAGAACAATATTAGCATGCTTTCAAACCTAATTAACTGATATTAAAAATAATTACATTGACACCCAATGACCCCAGTAGAATTCAACAACCTAACACATGAAAAGGTGGATAAATCTTCATAAAGCCTTCCATATACAAGAGTGTCATCGGCTATCACTAAATTCACAAGAATTCTCGGTAAGTAAAATCATAAAGTATGCAAAATAAAGGTTTTACGTGCCTGAATTTATAAAACATCGAAAGGTTTCTAAAAAAAGAAATACCACTAAAGTAACATTTAGTGCTCTTAAACGAAATCGTTTCATTGGAATTAATTATTATACAGTCGAGGATCTTTAAAACTGTTTGATTAGGTACGTAAGTCGGTTAGAACGTGTTTTATCATAATGATGCACGTTGATATTTTTGTGTAAGGATGTGAAACGTATGTTACGGCTCTTATATGGAAAAATTACATCTTTCTTTATTATTTTAAAGGTTACGTTACAATGACCGATAATGTATTCAATATGCACGTACCTATAACATCAATTTATTTCAATTTTTCAATTAATACAAGTATATCAGCAAATAAAAATTTCTTGCCGACATTATCGTTATTATCGGACGGAAAATTTTCCTTTTTCATTAAAATATTTTTAAAATATTTTATTACGTATACGTATACGTACTCTCATTTGTATAATAAAATTCTTTACATAGCATTTAATTCGACGTACGTAATCATTGCACAAAGTTAAAGTACGTATATATATATAGTATATATAGTTAAAAATAAATCTGATAAAAATATCTTTGATCTAGAGTTAATGTATTTTTTTGTCTTTTTCATTTAAGTTAATATAATTACGATTAGTTAAAATAATTTTTTGGAGTCAATGCTTCAGCATCAATTTTACAAAAAAAAAATGAAGACTTTATTTGAACAATCATTCTTGATTGAACGAAATCAACCATTATCTCCACAGTGTGGCGAAAACCAATCATATCTCCAAGATCAGGTGTAACGTAACATGATCAGGACTCATCTTTCGTGCTTTAACAAAAAGTTTTCCTTGAGCGATTTTACTATCCGCTATCCCAATTTCTGGACATAATATAAGCCCTAACCTTCTCAGAATATATTCTTATTCTACATAATCGTAGAGTTTAAATAAAAAAACTCGGAAGTTGGTTATGTGAAGCCATAAAAAATTATGCTAGTGGTCAAACGATTATTAATCGTGTAACTTATTTGTAGATAAGCGACGAGATTAACCGTTCATTAGTCGTTTAACAGTTGATCCATTTAACCGCCGTTTATTGATCATTTATTTAAACGTTTAGCCATTTACCGTATTGCCTCGAAATAACGCCCCGGGGTGTTGGTTAAAATTTTGGCCGAGACTATACGGTAACCGTTTATTGATTATTTTATGTATCGCATTACATATTAATTACCCAGTGCTTCTGAAACAACTTGTTCCTAATGAAACTTTGATTTGACATCACAAAATAATTGGGATTAAGTTTGCGCGGCATACTTTTTTAATAAAGCTACTTTATGCTAGCGATAAACATTTATTCTGTGAATAAAATCTGATTAATAATCTTTATTATATAGATATGCTATTTACCATGCGCATATTTGTTTTCCTCCACATCAGGCATTAAATGACCATTAAATGGTCAAATCGTATAAAATTTAAAAATGGTTAAGCGAATCATTTAACGGTTTTTTCGTTTAACCGTATAACATAAATAAAAAGTAGGGATGTTAAATTGCGAACCCAGTTCGGTCGGATCCTAGGAATTAAAGGACTTAAATCCTGCATCGAAATCTATTGAATAAGTTCATCTATTTTTATGATGATGTAATGGCGTGAAAATATCAAAAATTATTCCACGGCATGACATCATCAGTAAAAAGTTTCTATCAGAAATGTTACGGGCATAGTACCGTAAAATATAACAGATATTCAACGGTGTGCCGTGACATCATGCATTACCACGGCTTCGCCGTGCTAATTCATGATATTCACAACAGCCCGTGGAATATCTATTACTAATCAAATTAATTTTGTATTATTATAATAATTCAATTCAGGACCGAATCCTTACCGATCCTTAAAAGATCGATCCTAAAGGACCGATTAACAGTTCTAATAAACGGTTATAGGCTATTAAATGAATAATGGTTCCAATCCCCACACCCAAAGTTGAAAAATTCTGGCAACTTCTATTTTTTAAGATATTTTATTAAATTTCGTTGTGTTCCCAACCTTTGCTCAAAATTTAAAGAATTTTGTCACAACTTAATTAAATTTGATTATGTAATCGCCAAGTTATAGATATTGCCATCCAATAGGACAATGGGAGTAATCGCCAAGACATCAACATTAGAGATATCGTCATCCAATAGGACAATGGGAGTACTCGCCAAGACATCAACATTAGAGATATCGCCATCCAATAGGACAATTGGATCACTATTTCAAGAACACGGGGGATTAATGTATGTGAATAAGCAGAAACTTCGTTTTCGCCAATTCCCGACGAATCAGGATATTATAATTACAAATCCATGGCTAAGGTTTATTGAAAGACTTTCATATGATTGGCTGTTTAATTCTATTTAATTTTACATTATTTTTTTAAAAAAAAACTACAAAGAATATAAATAAATATATTTATAGAAAGGTTTATTCTGGTTGTAGAACTCCACTATTGAAAATAATCACTATTCCTTCTTATTTTAAAGAATTTAGTACAACAATAACCTAGTTCCATTCATTTTTAAAAAATCGTTATTATACTAACTTCTCAAACAAAAAAGGATTTTGATTAATAACAATAATAGTAGAGTCCTACAATAATAAAACCTTTTTATATACTTTTTTTTTTAATATGGTACTTCTATAAAATTGATACATAATTTATTATAGATTATCTACATCTAATATAAAATATTTATTAATAGTTTGTAAATTTGGCGCATTTGTACGTAGGTTTGATTTTTTTTTTTAAAAAAAAAAAAATCTATGAAATTCGTATAAACCACACTCTAACCCAAATCTTAACCTGGTTTGTCAAATAGGATCTTCCTATGAGGCAGTGTTTAAAATACAATATTTTATATTGTCCTAAAAAGATTTTTTATTGTTTTAAACAAATATCAAGTGACATAATTATCATATGCTAAGATAATTACAAAACAATTGTGTAGGTTTGTGAAAATAAGAGTTATCGTATCTACGAAATAAACGTCCAACTAAAATTGTAAAAACTAATTGTGTAATCAATTTAATTGCGAATAATTGCAACTAGAAATTTCGTGATAATGTAAAATTTTAAGAAACTGAAAAACCCAATTGCGTCCAAATACAGAAATACATTGTCATTAACAATAGCCGTATCATTAAATTTGTATAACCGTTTCTTCTTTTTGATGATTGGCTGTGATCCGGAAAAACATAAATGCCATCATTTAAAAGGCTTCTATGTAACATTGTCTTACCATTATTTGAAGGTCTAAAAAAGGTATCTATGTAACATTATTCAAAACTCCAGCATTCACATTCGTTCAAAAAAAAAAAAAAAAACCTTGGAGTACTACACTGATATACGTGTCTTCGTAAAGGAATATTCTTATGGTTGCACATTTTTAAATTTTGTAAGCTAATTTAACAAGCAATTATCTGATTGCTTAATTTATGTTTTTTTTTATTAAACTACGCCAAATATCAACAAATATACTACGTATGACTATTATTACATATTTTATCAAGTCAATATATTCAGCAAACCACTGTAAAATTTATAACTCTATAGCTATGTCACCAATCAATTTATTGGGTTCAAATTAGAAATAGTAAAAAAACAGTTTAAAACAGTTGATGATTAAAGTTCGAATAGTTAAATCTCGGTTTAATATACAGTAAAACCTTTATAAATGCACACTCTTGGAACTAAATTTTAACAGCGTGTCCTTAGAAAATAATAAGAAAAAATGCATTTATGCAAGTATACTTTACAAAAATTGGTTAATTTTTTCATTTATTTATTTTACAGTCGTCCCCCCCTACAATCACCTCTTATATAATCACAAATTCTATACAATTACACAAACATATCCGTTTGTCTAAATTATATTAAAAATACCTCTATATAATCACAATCGTACTACAATCACTATCACACTCTTTTTAAATGGGTTTATACTAATTTATTAATTAAATTACCTCTTTAAATCACAAATTATATATACGATTTTATTGGCTATAAATATTTAACTATGATTGGTCAGATAAATTCTTACCTATAAATTTGCAAAAAAATTTTTGTGTGCTTAGAAGTTTTTGCAACAACCAAGCTTTATGTAGTCAGTTTCTGTATTCAATTATTAGCTTGGCCTTAATTAAGTTTTACTGTGTTCAAGTTTTCTTTAAGTACAGTTAAATTTACTATATATAAATTTTTTATAATAACTTCACCTTAAAAAAAAAAAAAAAAAAAAAAAAATTCTTTATAATCAAGGTTTTTTTTATGTTTCAAGTTTTGCTATAAAAATTCATGTTTAAATTTTGCTGCAATCAAATTTTTGCAACAGGTATATCTTTGTGGTTAAGGTTTCATTGCAGTCAAGATCAAGGTTTTATCATAATCAAGGTCAGTTTTGCTGTGGTCAAGGTTAAGGTTTTACTAATTAAGATTTTATCATGGTTAAGGTTAAAGTTTAGTTGTGTTCAGAGTCAAGGTTTTGCTATGTTTAGGATCAAGGTTTCATCATGTTTAGGGTCAAGATTTTGCTGTGATTAACTTGAAAGTTTTGTTATATTTAGAATCAAGGCTTTGACATGATCAAGGTTTTGTTTTGATTAAAGTTTAAATTCACTATAAAGTTTTTTTTACTTTCAAAAATATATAATAATGTCAAAAAAAAGAGCAAAAATAGCAATTAGTAATAGTTTAAAATGTGAAATTTACAAGTATAGCAATAAGTTTTTACATAAAACACAATCAAATATTGCAAATTATTTTAATCAAAAAAATTCAATTTTAAATATTGATTGTTTAACAATTTCAAAAATTTTTTAAAAAAAAAAAAAATAGTTTGTGATTGAAAATAATAAAACTAGCATGACAACTTTTTGTTACAACAAAATTAAGTTTCTATTATTAGATAAAGTCATGTAACTTTGAGTTGAACAGGTTATAAGTGGTCAAATATTTTTAACAGATTTAATTATTAAAAAAAAGGCTACATTATTTGTCTAAACATTAGGTTTTTAGATAATGCATTAAAATTTTCTAATGGTTGAATCTATAAGTTCAAAAAATGAAATAAGCTATAAAACTATCAATTATATAAAAAAGCCAATAGTGTATTAATAGAAATACTTCCAGAACAAATAATAAAATTTCATAAAATAATAAAAAAATATTCATTAGAAATATTTTTAATGCAAATGAAACAGAACTATTCTTTCAGATAGCATCACATTAAATATTCTTATTACAATCACAATCAAGATGGAAAAATGTCTTTATTGTATACAAGTTTAAACCAAAATAATAAAATAAAAAATTATTTGTATGCTGTTTTTAACAAAGATTTAAAATTTTTTTTTTTTATTAAATAATGCTCAAATAGAAATTTTATTAGATATAGAAACATAAGTTCTAAATTTAAAGATTTTTAAACTATATTTGTACTACAATTAAGCATCCAATATGACATTACACTCTCTATTTCCTATATTATACTATAGCTAACTATTTTAAATTAGGTTCTAGCTAGAATAGGTTAGAGAAAACCTTTGAGTAATTGTTTGAACATTAAATTATACAAGTTGTTAGAAAGTATCTCTGTAAGAATCATTTTATGATTAAGGGTTTGGTATTTATAGGTTAAGAAAGAGTTTTAGTATTGTTTAAAGAATTGGGTAGAGTTGGTAAACTGATTTTGGTACATTTGAATTTTGATGTAATGTTGTAAAAGTTTTCTCATTAGTGTTGATATATATTACAGATAGACCAAAGATCTTGATGATACCAGTTAAGTAGTTTGTTTAAAAGGTGGAATAGAAAAGTTAATTGATAAGTATTTTGATGTTTTTGTATATAATAGTAGAATAAGTTTCAGTAATAGTATATAAAATATATTTGCATTAAGGATTTGAGAAATGAAGTGTAAAATTTAAAAGAATATTTAATAAAGTTGTTAAGGTTGTGTTAGTAATTTGGAGTAATTAAAGAGTATCATGTATAATATTTTCAAGTGATTGTAGAATATTTGTGATATTGCTAGGACATGAAAACAAGTAAAGAATATCTTCAATATTTGTGCACTGCAAACAATAAAGTGTAGTATAAAGATAGGAATAGCAAATATTAAGATTTTGCATAGTTGGTAAGTTATTGATAAGAATTTTAATGTGAAAAGAGTATTTTTGTGAATTATCTTCAAGAGAAGAGATAATTTTAAATAGAAGAGACTATTTAATGTTGGTAATATTTTAAAAAAATCTTAAATTTGACTATTTAGCAATTTCTTGAATAGTTATAATGTTTTTAATAAAGGTACGTACTTTAAAATGAATTAGAAGATTGATTCATAAGAAATAATTTGGAATACTAAATTTTGAAATATTAAGCTTAATAATAGATTTTAAGGTTCCTTGTTTAGCATGTGAATTTGCTTGGTTGTGAAATAAGTCTATAAAATGTGATTTGACTTTATAAAAAGTGACAATAATGTTTTTAAGATGTTTAAGATAATTAATATAGTGGATGATATCCTAGTTTTTAGTTTATATAGGTTTGGGAATAATAGTTTGTTCAAAATTTTTAATGACAGTTGTGTTATTGATATAGATATTTAAAGAGGTATTAGATAAAGCTGCAAATAAAAGATAAAGAACTGCTTCAAGTTTAGTGTAAATTGAGTCAAGATAGATTGTATAGCTGCATTAAATTTAATTAATGTGTCATATTTGCAAATTCATCCTATACCAAATTTTACATCTGGAGTTTGAAGATTTTTGATTAATCTATCAGTATAAAAATATAATTTATTTGTATTGAGTTGAAAAATAAGGTAGTTAAGATTAGTTAATTGTTTTTGATATATTAATGAATAAATGAGTTGCTGAATGAATTGAGTATCATAGAATGATAAAATTATTTGTAATTATAATGAAGAAGGTGGTTAAGAAAAAGTAAGGTTATATAAATTGATTAAAACTAAGATTTTTCTAAAATCAATTTGAATAATTGTTTATTTATTTGATTTGTTAATTAGATTATAAGATAATAGAGGAATGGTAGTTTGGTGTAGAGTGATCAGAAGTTGAAAGAAGCTATGAAAGACCTAAGATAGATAAAGAGATTTTAAAGAAAGAAGGTTGTTAAAGAGTAGTTTGATAAGAGATATAGAATGATTAATTATTTGTATAATAAAGTTGATAAAAGAAGAAAGAGTTTAAAAATAAATATGGTGATATTAATTTGGTTGTGTTAAGAAAAAGATTTGTGAAAAGTAGATTTAGAGTAAACCAAGTTAGATTGATAAAATTAAATTAGTTTAGTTATAGAATTTGGGTAAACTATTGTGATTGATAACCTTTAGTTGATTTATTTATATATAAATATATATTGTTCTATAAAAGAATATTTTTGTTATTTGCTGTTGTGATTTATTCTAAGAAGACAATTTTGTTGTTTCTAAGACTATTAATAGTAGTAATAGGTAGGTTAAGAAAAAGGATATCATAGATAATATGAGAATTTTTTGGTATTGATGAAGAATAAAGAAAGATTTGTGAATTAATTGTAGAAAGCTTATTATTTAGAGCAAGTTAAGAAAGATAAAAGAGTAAAGTATAGTTTTATGTTTTACAATAATAATTAATTAAAAAATTAGTTGAGAGTTGAGAAGATCATATTTTAGTTAGCCATTAATTCATTGTATATCAATATTTTTGAGAATTGGCAATGTATTAAAAATACTTTCAGTATTAGTTATACTAACTTTTTGAATAATATTATTGAAAGATAGTAGGTTAAAAGTAAGTGAATTAGTAAGCATTATATTGTTAGTGTTTTTGCTAATAATAGCATTTTTTTAATTTGAATAGTAAATAGACAGGTAAATTTAGATTGTGTATTTGCATGAATTAGAATAATTTAAAACAGATATTTTAAAGAAGATTGTAAAATTAGATTAAAAAGTACTGAAATTTGTGAGAATGTTACTTTTTTGTATTGAATAAGAATAAGAAAGTTTTCAACTTTATTTTGAATTTAATTAAGAATTGGTATAGAAGAACCTTTATCATCATAAAAAATACCAAAATAGTATATAATATCTTAAAGTTTTTTAGAAAAAATAAGTTGATTACTCATTGTAAAAGAAGAAGTTGAGTTTGATAAGAATTTGAATTTAATATAAAAAAGATCAGATTTGAAAGCATTGATTTCTATATTATTAAGTTTATATAATATAGAAATATCATTTATAATATTTTGCATTATATTTGCACTTTCATAATGTCAGGTAGTATCATTTATAAAGGTCAATAGTGAAATTATTATTGAGGAGAGTATTGTATTTGTTATGATATCAATAGATAATTGGCATGAAATTTTGAGTAAATAGTTTTTGTATTTTTTATAAATAAAAGAAAGTATAGGATCATAATAAATTTTCTATAATAAAGGTGAATAGGTTTCATCTTGTTTAATATCAGAGTTGATTGGTATTAGAAAAGTAAAACTATGAGTAGTAATAATTCTAGCAAAATGATGAGAATATAGTTTAGTAATAAGATTAATTCCTGTTAAAAAGATTCATATTCTTTTGCATGTGTTTTGAAGCCTTGATATATTAATTTTATCAAAAACCTTAGACATATTTTAGAAGAAAATTTAGTCTTCTTTATTATTAAGTTTGTAATATTTGATTGTATTATGTAAGATTTGTATAGGAAGATGAGTCAAGAAGTTTTTGGTAGCTGCAAAGTTTAAATTTGATAAAAGATTATAATTTGAAATAATATTATCTAGTTAGTTTATGAATATTTTAATAAAAACTTTTTTGAAAGATTCTATTATTAAGATTGATCAAACTTGATTTAATATATAGTTACAATTAAATTTTTTAGGAATTAAAAAGATATTGGAAGATTTTCAGTCTGAGGAGATTTTCTGCAATTAAAAACATTTGTTTAGAAAGAGTTGAAAGATGTTTTATGCTTTAGAACTAGTGAATTTTATATGTTTATAGCAGGTTTTGAGAAGTCTTGCTACTTTTTGATTAGGTAAATAAGGAATTAGGTTTTGTCATTCTTGTTTAAATATATTATGAGTGAGGTTTTAATAATAGATTTCAAATTTAGGATATAGTTTATAAAGTGAAAAATATTTGGATAATGATAGAATAGTTTTAAGAAGATTAGTTTTAAAGTATTTAGTGAAATGATGTTTAATTGCATTAAGTATTTTCTTATATTCTGTAAAAAGGTTGTTGTAAAGAAATAATTTATCAATATGAATATTGTTGTATTTTTCAAGTATTGTTTTATAAAAAAATTTGTTTTTTTAAATAATTTGTTTCGATTTTTTATTTTTTCTTTAATTTCATCATTAGTGAAAAAAGAAATTTATTTTAGTTATATTTTAATGATAAACACTTTTAGAGATATAAAAGTAGACTGCTTATATGTAAAATCTTATAAGAAACAATTTTATTTAAGCAATTAAAATAGGTTTATTTAATAATAATTTAAGAAAAGAGCAATTTTGTTTAGAGAAAATTTGGTATAAGTGATTATCAAAAAGAATTAGTGATTTGTGTCTTTTTTTTATTTTTATAATTTTAATTTTTTTGTATTTTTTTTATTTTTATTTTTTTATTTTTATTTGTTTTTTATTTTTATTTTTTATTTTATTTTTTTAATTTTTTTAATTTTTTAATTGTTTTGTATTTTTTTATTTTTTTATTAATTTTTTTGTTTTTTTAATTTAATTTTTATATTTTTGTTTTTGTATTTTTTATTTATTTATTTATTTATTTATTTATTATTTTGTTATTTAGTTATAATTCGTTTTGAAAACATTACACAAATCACTGAATTCCAATTTTGCATTGTAACACATTTTAAATATAATGCACGTAGCCTAAAGACATTAAATAATATATAATCACTGAAATTTTATATACATGTGTAATATACAAATCTATGAATACTATTAGCTAATAAATATCCTAGTTTTTTTCTAGAAAAGTGCATTAGCATAAATGTAATAGACTGATAACCTTCTCTTTTTTATTTTGAGACTTCATTATATGTACTTTTTTCCTTTTTTTGAGAACTTAGTTTTTTTTAGAATATAGTATTTTTTAAGATTTTTTCCTTTTTTTGAGATCTTGGTTTTTTTTCCATGAGGTCTCAACTTTTTTTTTTTGATTTTAACTTTTTTTGAGGTCTCGAATTTTTTTTTAAAGTTAGACTCTTTCAAACCCATTTCTGATTACTAAAAAAGAAATACTTTATAAAAAACCACCAGTCTTTATAAATTATTTTTTTTTTGTTTTTTTTTTTTTTAAAAAAAAAAGACTTATATGCTATTTTCTCTTATATAACATTGCATAACTCTGGTATAACATTTAAATGCACAATCTATTTTTACTTCTCAATGCCAAAATGAAATAAATGTGGTCAACACTGTACTAAAGCCATTAAAAAGCAGTGAAAAAAAGATAATGATAATGAAATATCAGATTATGAATCTGATAATGCTAGAAATGAAACTTTTTTAAAAGCATGACAAAGTTTAAGACCAGAAGTGTTTGAAAAGCTTATTGAAAGTGCTAAAAGACTGAATATATAGAGAATAAATAGACAAAAACCAACCTACACAGGTTTTGTCTTATCAAATTTACGAAATAAAAAAGCAACATGAAGAAAGACAGCATCTGGATCAAAAAAAAAACTAATTGGCTTTTAGCCAATAATACCCAATCATTCCAAAATAAACAAAAACTTTCATTTAATGAGAATACTGAATTTTTGTTTAATGAGTATGAGAAACTGTCATCTAATGAGAATGATAAATTTTCATCTAATGAGAATAATAAGTTTTCATTTGATACAGATACTGAGCTTTCATCTAAAGAGAATAATAAACTTTCATCTGATGCAAATACTGAGCTTTCATCTAAAGAGGATAATGAATGTTCATTTTATATGAATGATGATGAAGTTAATGATATGAACAATTACAATAAACTGTATAATGAACTTTCATATAATGAAGTAATCAATTCTAGTGATGAAGATAAAAATAATAAGTTTAGCTTAGAAGCACTTGATTCATTATTAAAAGAAAATCCTTCTGATATTAGACTTCACATGGTTAGTCAATTTCTTCACTTAGTTAAAAACCATAAGTATACTAAAATGTCGGCTAATAAGCTTCTTGCTTATAGTGTTAATAGAAGTCCATAGCATGCTTAAGTTATTCGTACATGAGCTAAACAGTGGTTAAGTAAAAATAAAATTTACATGTCATGTAAAAACAAAATCGTTATTGTCTCATGAAGACTTTAAATCAAACATTACACAATATTTGCATGCAAATAAATTTAAAATAACCTTTAAGCAGTTTGTAAAGTTTGTAGAAGATGAAGCTATTCCTGCTTTAGAAATTGAAGAAAAAAAAACTATCTCTATTAGAACAGCCCAAATATGGTTACACAGTCGTAGTTGGAATTATAAGGGTCATTCAAAAAACATTTATTATAATGGGCATGAGCATGATGATGTTGTAAGGTACTGGCAACAATTTTTAGAACAAATGACTAATTTGAGACCTCGAATGGCAGTCTATAAAGAAGATGATATAAATCAAGTTATTCTACTAAGACTACCACCAAATGTTCCAGAAATTGTCCTAGTTACTTATAATGAATCAATTTTTTATACTAATGATAGTGTTAAAAAGTTTTGGGGACCTGTAGATAAAGACCCAATTCGATGAAAATCCTAAGGTTCTAGTATACATGTTAGTGAATTTATTTGTGAGACAATTGGTCAGCTTTGCCTTTCACAAGAAGAAAAAGAAGCAAATGATTTATTCTCTAATAACAAACATCTTCCTTATACTAATGCATGTATTATTATTTACCTGACCATTAACTGAGATAGTTGGTGAACTAATAAAGATGTTGTAAAACAAGTGTCTGAAAGGGCTATTCCAATATTCAAAAGAACTCATCCTGGAAAAGTTGTGTTTTTTATATTTGATAATAGTTGTAACCACAATTCATTTGCTGAAGATGTGTTGTTAGTTACTCAGATAAATATAAAAAATGAAGAAAAAAGACTGTTCCTTTGTAATGACAGAATGCATAATAGTTCTATTCATATTATAATATTTGTAAATCAAAATAATAAAGTAAAGCCAAAAGGTATCAAATATGTTCTTCAAAAACATGGTTTGTGGATGTCAGGTTTAACAAAAGAATGCAATAGGTATAAAGCAGATGCTTTGACTAATCTACAATATTGTGCAACAAATATTCTTAAAAGTCAGCCTGATTTTGTATCGTAAAAAAACCATTTACAAGAGATTATTGAGATGGCTGATCATCTTTGTATTTTTTATCCAAAGTATCATTGTAAGCTCAATTATATTGAGTCTTTTTAGAGAGCAGCAAAACAATATACACATTTACATTGTGATTATTCTTTTAAAGATCTTAAAAAAACTGTTCTTCATACATTAGAATCTGTTAGTCTTACTAAAATTCATTATTTTGCACATCGATCTGATCAATATATGAGTGCTTACAAGCATGGTCTTTCTAGAAAAGCTGCAATTTTTGTTGTAAAAAAATATTGATCTCATCGTTAGATACCAGAAAGTATATTAAAAGAATTTGATCATATAAATTAGAGTTGAATTATATTAAGTTTAGAAAATTTATTAGTTTACAAATTATATGCATTGTAGTGAACATGAAATATGACTAATTCAAAATAATAAATATTTAACAGTATTTCAATATGCAAAAAAAAAAGTTTATATTTTTATTATCAAACTTGATAATAAGGTTTTTTAATAAACTTTATATAAAACGATAAATATTTATATTTTTTGAATAATAAATTAATAAAGGCATGTTGCAATGATTGAACATCTGATCAATGACCCAGAAAAATATTAAAGTTTATGGGTTTCTGACCTCAATATTCAAAAATTATATTGAATAAATCAGCTAATCAATACGTTGTATAGTCATCACATGATCGAATTATAGCCAATTAAAGCATTTCACGTGATAATCATCGTCACTGAAATTTTAAAAAATATTATTAAAAATACCTTTTGTAAAATTCTAACTTCTCAATAATTTATTAATAAATTATAAAATAAAAATACATAGATTTATAGAGCTTATTAAATACTACTTAACAATGTATTTATTTTCTTTGGTACTAGTTAAGATATGAAGCTTTTATAGTTTAAATTTTTGGATGTCTTTAGACTGCGTGCACCATATAAGTATATTTTTATAAGCTGCCACATATATATATTACGCTTCGTCAGTGACGCTTATGCAAGAATTAAAAGTCAGTTAGATAAAAAAAAATTAATTTACCGTTTACATCCCGTTTAATCCTTGCATAGCGTCACGTACAAAGCGTAATATACCTTTTCAACAAAACAACGTTGTTGATATAATTGAATAATACTCAGGTTATCTACTAAACTAATAGTGGAAGTACAAATCACCGGACCATTTAAGTATAACTGGCCCTATAAAATTTAAGTGCGACAAGCATTTGACTCATAATTAAAATTTTTACGTGTGACAAATCGTGGTACTGATACGTATACTTACCACGGGTTCTTGGTGGCACCTCTAAGTTACTAATTTTGTACAGGTTACACCATGTAATCTGATCATGGAGGTGAGGTCGCCAATTTATAATTAAATGATTTTTTATTAATATATGTTTATTAGATTCAATTTTTTGCCTTCGAACTGTTCCTAAATTTTTTGCAAGACCAAAATAATGGTGGTCCAACTTACTACGGATTGTGTTGAAGAAATTCTCAAATACTTGTCAAATGATGTTAAGGCTTTACATTCCTGTTTATTAGTAAATCGGACATGGTGTCGTCTTACTGTTCCTATCCTGTGGTGCAATCCTTGGAAATATAAATTCGATATCGGCGAAGAAAAATTCAATCAAGCAATGACTATGATTTTGCTATCGTTCATCCCCCTTGAAATAAGAGAGGTATTGAGACAACAATACAAGAACGTTGTCATTGATTTTCCTCCAGCTCGAACACCATTATTTAAATATACTTCATATTGCCAGTATCTCCCACGATATGATATTAGGCAGCTTTGGAATGAGATAGAAAATAGAAATGGGTTGGCCTATTCTATTCCGGATTATGTTCGTTATTTTTATATGAAACATATCTATATGATGTTCATCAACTCAAATTCGAATCTTAAACATCTCGAGCTTCCACAGCATATGCGTCGATTAATAGATTTCTGTGCTTGTAGAGAAGGATTAAGTCAATTACTAGTTTTGGAATGTAATGCTAATTACGATAGTGGTTCTTTTTATGAAATTGCAGAAATTTGCCGTTCCTTACAAAAGTTGATTGTTGACTGTGACCATGATAATGATGGTTTGGCGACGCTAATTCGAAACCAACATGGATTAGAATATCTAGAAATTGCATCATTAGAAGGTGATGAGTGTACTAATATTGGCAATGCGTTAAAGACACAAGCTGATACCCTTTCACATATTCGATTATCATTCCTTGCATGCATATCACCAAAAATTTTGTGGTCCTTTATAAACCTAAAGACATTACAATTTGATCTAATTGACCTTGGCGCTTCATATGTTAAAGAGATATTAGAACAAGCAAACTTTCCATATCTTGAAATACTTGATATATTTGGCCTTAAATGTGAACTTCATATTAGTCTTCTTACAAGGTTGATTAAACAGACCCAACATACATTGCAAAGAATATATTGGAATGAAGTCACGAAACCAATAGAGGAGGATTTACGATCATATCTTGAAGCTATTGCTCGAAATTGTCCAAATCTTAAATTCATTACTATTCCTTACATGAACCAAGTTAAAGATCTTCTTGGAAATTTATTAATATCCTGTCAGCAATTAGAAGGTATCAAAATAGTAATTTGCGAAAAGGTTGATGCAAATTGGGTATTCGAGTGTTTAGGAAAAAAATCATCAAAAACTTTACATCTGATAAATTTATCAGAAGGATGGTGGTTCTCACATTCAGAGTTAGAGTCATTTTTTAAAATGTGGAAAGAAAAAAGACCGATGATATTCATTTCACCAAAAGATACAATGCAAGACAGAAAAATAATTGGAGTCATCGAAAAGTATTTGCAAGTGAGGACAATCAAAAAACATATAGACATAGGATTTGACATGAATCATATACGTTGGATCAAGGATTCTTGGAGGATAGGCCCAGTATATGATAGATAAATGACAGATGAATGTTTTTTTAGGTGCTTAACAGTTACTATTTTCTAGTTGATATTATTAATATTATAAAAAAACTAAATATGAACTAAATTATATACAGTTCTTTGATTGTAGTAAAATACAAAATAATAAAAATCAGGACAAGCAATTTTTCAAACATACAATTTACAGGTTGGTTCGAACACATAGTTATTATATTTGCGAATACATTCGTGGTTATATAAATAAGTATTGATTTAGATTTTATTACTAATTTTTTATCTTTTTTTTCTGTTGTATATAAGCTATTTAAACCATATTAGAAATCTACATTTGCCGGCTCTCTTAATACAAGATATTAAGGATATCTTAAAGGTTTGTAAATTACAACTAATAATAATGACTGTATAGAATTGTATAAATATGAATTGATCTTAAGCAAAATTGTCTAAAAAAAAAACTAGTTTTTTACAATATTTATTATTTTTAAAAGCATAGTTAAATTTATATAATAATTAATTTGTTTTTTAAATTATCTTTATACAGTCGTCCTCCTCTATATCACGTTTGTTTTACATAAAAAGATGTAACTATAAAATTTTAATAGTAATGTGATTACATAAAGTTTTTTTTTAATAAATAATGTCAATAATTTTCAAAAAAAATGGTGCTTGTAACGAGGGTGATTATATATGAGGTGACTGTATAAAATTTTTTAAGAATTATTACGTGTACATACAAATAATATAAAGCATATGTTTATAAAAATAAGGTTGTGATTCGGCTAAAATATTCAAGAAAATTTTAGTTGAATATGCTATTTTGCATCCGACAAAGAATTTTTTTAATTTTTTGAGCTATAATGTTTTTTTAAAATAAATATCAAATTTGCATTCACTTATCTTGATATAAGAAATTCTATTGTTTAAAAGGGCGAATCTATTGTCGCTGGCGGCGACAGACCCAAGCCAAGCAGATTTCATGATTCAAAGATCTCAAAATTTAGAATCAAAATAGCTCAAAATTATGCCATGAAACTAACTTTTGTATCTTAACAAAAATATTTTTTGCATAAACTCTAAATATAACTAAATAAAATTCGAGTACTGTTACTGCGGTTACAAGTAGATTTTTTCAATTTTCTAACTTTATTTTATATAATATAGTTAAGTAAATATATAGCATTGTTTGTTTAAAGTTAAATATTTACACAAATTTAATAAATATAAAAATAATTAAATAAAAAATATAGTAATTAATAACCTATTTCTTTTCTTCAACAACTGAGTATACCTTTGCTCCAACATTCAACCATCCTGAACCTTTGCAACTGCATTTGTCCTTAACTCTTCCAATTCTGTCTCCAAGCTCTGTATTCTTCTTATTAAGTTTTGTTAAGTGATAAAAAAAAAAAAAAAAAAGAGAATAAGAAAAATTTTAAAGATGATATTCATTGCTCATTCTCAACTTGGATCATCCCTAAGGTCTCATATAAGGCATTATTATTATTTCAATGAGCATGATGTACATTTCTTGAAAGACTTTATCAAGACATTATTATTATTATTATTATTATTGGAGTTGTTATTGTTGATGTTGTTGATATTATTATAAAAATTTTATAAAAAAAAAAAAAAAAAGAGTGATAAAAGGATTATAAAGTTTTAATGAACAATAATTAAACAAAAGTAGACATCAATGAGAAGTTAATTTATCAAATTTAGAAATCAATTAGAAATTGATTTAATAAATTTAGAATAATTAAGATTTGTAAGTTGCATGATTGCAAATCATATGAAATCCTAGCATTTTATTGGACACTTTAAGTATCCTAATGATTTTCAAAAAGAGTATAGATTTGAAATTTTATAATATTTCTGATATAGATTAACAGTCTAAGACATATTATCAGGCTGTAAAGGTCGTACATTCAAGACTAACTAGAATAAGCTTTCTGCTAGGATCTGAATCTTGTAAGACCCTTGGTTAAAGTACTAAAAATAGAATTTTTTTTTATATACTTCTTTGAACAATTATATTTATTTTTATTATTATATTAGAATATTATATTTATTAGTTAGATATTGATAATTTATTAGTTTATATATATAGTATACTTATTTTTAGTTTAGTTTTCTTCTGGGTCTAGAATAAATAGATGTTTAGGACTGCATAGAGCAAAACTGAAGCTCTATATACATTTATAATTATATTTAATTCTCTTTTCTATTGAGATAAATCTGACATTAAAGAAAATTCAGTCTAGGTAGTCAGTGTCCTAGCAATCTGATAAAATAGAAACTATTATTTATTATAATCTTAAATACTTCTTGAAAATAGCAAATTTTTCTACAAATTTTATAAGAAATCAGAGAAAATAATTAAAATCTCAAAATAAATTCTATATTATTAAGAATAACTTATTTTATAAACAAGACTGAAGAAAACAAAAGACTCACCAATTATTTAAAATAATTCAAATATATAAAATAGAACCAATTTTATATCTAATGCACAACTATCTAATTAGAGCATATCTTAAAACAGATAAGATGTTTAGAAAAATTCAAGACAGATATTATTGATCATACATATATAAAGATATTAAAAATTATATTCAAACATGTGATACCTGCCAAAAGAGAGGAAAATACTAAATATCTGGACCTCTTCAACCAATTCCTGTAGAAGCATCTTTTCATCGAATTGGTATAGATTTTGTTGGACCTTTATCTATCACTACTCAACAAAACAAGTATATTATAGTTGTTACAGACTATATAACAAAATGGCCAGAAACAAAAGCTATACCTAAAACAGATATCAAAAATACAATAAACTTTATCTATGAAGATATTATTTGTTGACATGAATGTCTTATATACTTGTAGTCAGATAAAGGAACATATTTCAATAATGAGTTAATAAAAATACTTATTCAAAAATTTGAAATCTAATACTTACTCTCTATTCCCTATCATTCACAAACTAATGGACTAGTCGAAAGGTTTAATTGAACATTATGTGAATCTTTAGCAAAATTAACTGATTAAGACAAAGATTAGGATATCTTTATTTTATCTATTTTATTTGTTTATTGAATTGCAAAACAATCTACTATCAAGTTTACACCTTTCTATCTTATTTATGAAAAAGAAGCAAAATTTTCAAACTTTGATATTGATGATTCATTAGAAGAAAACTTTTCTATCTGATTATTTTTCTTAATTGAAAAATTACTTAAAGCACAAGAGAAAGCCAAAAACAACATTAAGAAAACTCAAATTCAACAAAAATTTTATTGAGCCAAAAAGCATAAAAAGATTAAACCAATCTTTAAAAATGAAGATAAAGTTCTCTTATATAATATCATGAGAGACAAACATTATTCTAGCAAACTATTACCCAAATGGAAAGAACCTTATTTTGTACATAAAAAAGTTGCACCAAATGTTTATATATTGCAAACCTTAGAAAACAATATTTAAAACACCGAAGGAGATGGAAGCCCACTTGGAAGACCCGAGTAGAGAGGTAACCCGAACTTTCGACGGTGCTACTGTAAAGACTAGACTTGTGAAACGGAGCTAGAACTTGTGAAACTGGGCAAATGTGCTG
>CAJVQA010001874.1:0-23839 GCA_910591915.1 Cetraspora pellucida
CTAAATACAAAGGCAAAACAGAAGTTTGTAGAAACAGTGGCAAAGACAGCATGAGACACATTCTATGAACAAGTCTGGAGGATATGATGTGAAAAGATCAATGAATAGAAGAAAAAAGAAGGCATAACAATCAAAATGAAGAAAAAAGAAGTTAGAAAGAAAAATTCAAAAAAGAAAGGAAAGGCAAATCAGCAAAAGATTGAGAAAGAAAAGAAACAAGCAATGGAAAAAAAAAATAGAATTAATGAAAGACAATGTTGAGACTTGTCATAGAAGGAAGAAGACCCTTTCACTATGGACTTTAAGTAGTCAGACAAGTAGCCTACTTCTGTTAGAAGTAGAGTGGCAGGTTGCACTTAGGTACCTTATAGGTGGCTGGGTGATGCTAGACTTAGTTGTTAGAAAAATCTATATAATTGCAAAAGTAATTTCAAGAACCTTAATAAAGTACTAGCATGACTGCTTAAGTTATAAAAAAAAAAAAAATAATAATATTCAAATAAGATATTAAATATTTATAATACAATATTATAATAATATTATATTTATGTTAAAGGCATGGCCTCACCGCTAATATTTAAAAAAAAAAAAATAATATTATATTTATAATATTTTTAAAAAGTAATTTATATTTTTGCAATCTTGATTAAATATTGTAATATATTTTTTTCAATAAAATTTTGTTACTATATTATTATAATTATATAGCAAGATCATGACAATATATTTACAATATTTAAAAAAATACAAGGTTTTTGCAATATAAATAATTAAAAATAATATATAAATGAATATATATAGTAATTAACTAATTTATATTCATAGTATGTACTAAATTTATAAACAAATATAGTATTTTAAGAAAATTTCTTATACAGAATGTTAAGTTGATTAAACCTTTATTAAATTTATTAAATATATTTTTTTACTGTACTATTTAAACTATAATTCAAATATTTTAAATAATAATTCTAAATAAAATGCAATATTGTTTTTTTTAATTAGTATTTGTTAAAACTATTAAAAAACTTATACTACTTATATTTCTTATTTGAAAAATAAAATAGAAAACTGTTAGTTAAAAATAAAATTAAGTAATAATTTTTTTAGTTTATTATATATTTATAAAATTTAGACAGACTTTTAATATATTTGGCATTTGTGTAATTATAAAAATCATAAATACAAGACAAAAAGAATTTAAATAAACTATATATTTATTTTTATTTTATTTTTTTATAGTTAAAGTCTTTGTCTTGAAGATGCAACATTTTTATTCAAGTATTATAGAACACAGCATGCCTCCAGGAGCTACCTATACATTAGAGGTTACAACTAGTCATATGTGCACTTTTGGTACCTAATTTAAGTAGTCCACTTATATATTGCTATATAAGTTCTACACTAGTTGCCATACCTGCAAGCCAACTAGAAGTCTTGCCTATTTAAACCCTCTGCATATACAATCTTTTTTGTATTATAAGAACATCTTCAAGGTTACACCTATTCAAGTTTTCAATGCTGGTTGTTACCCTTAGAACTACTTTATCCTCAATAGAAAACTTACTAGAGCTTTTATGTCTCACATATATAGACCTAGTTTTATGCAATACACTATAGTTATCTAATATTTGCAGTTATAGAGTTATCTGTTTAACCACTATATTATACTATTTCTATTTTTGTAAAGTTTACTAGAACCACAGTACCTATCTTCTTGGCATCTTCTTTATCATATCCTATTAGCCACAACTCAGAACCAGCAGTCTTTTTCAGACTACCAATTTAAATGGCCCAGTATGATATACTTTTGTATTCTTTTTCTTTAGTAAATCTAATAGCCTGGTTGTTATGTACTCCTTTACACATATTTGATGTTCAGTTTAATCTTTAGTTTCTATAAAGGTGTTTTATAGGCTTTAACTAGTTTAATGGTATCATCAAAAGTTCATGTTACCTCTTTACTTAGGAATTTTCAAATGGGTTTTTGTCACCTTAGTTCCTTAGTCTTTTATGCCTGGTGGTCTTATCTTGGGTTTGCACTGAAGTCTTATGCAACACCAGTTATATATTCCTTTATATATATGTAATGTTATACTTTGCATAGATGCTCTAAACTCCTAATATTAGTAGAACCCTACTTGATATACTTGAGTTACAGCCACATAAGACCAACCAATCAACAGAAAACAGTTATCATAACACAGATATAATTTCCAATTTTTGTTATAAGTGGGATTGAACCTTAGATCTGCCACTTGGAAAATGACAACCCAATTATTATACTAGAATAACCATTTTTAAACTATATATTTATATGTATATAAAATTGCAAATTCAAAATAAAATTTGTATTACTTATTAAAATTTTAAAAATAATATAAATTAGTAATAATATTCATATTATTATTAATATATAGCATCTATATAAAGTATTATTATAAATAATTATTAATGATATATATTAAAATTTTGTTAAATCTATTTAATATTTTATATTAATTTTTTTAATAATTACTAATTTAAATTAAGTTAAATTTTTACTATAAATAGTATATATGTTTAACTATATTATACTAAATTTTTACTAATTTAAATAGTTTATAGGAAATTACTTGTAAACTATAGATAATTTTTTATAAAAAATTAACTATTATTTATAAGTGATTTTTTCTAAATCATTAATCTAAATTAGCTAAAATTTTAGCATAATATAGTTGAATATATACTATCTATAATAACAATTTAAGTTAATTTTAATTAATAGTTATTAAGAAAATTAAAATTAAAATTTGAAAATATTTAATAAATTTTATAAAAATTATTACTAATCAATAGTAATAATAATTATTTATAATTAGAATAATGATCTTAGTATAGTAGTTAGGTTGTTATTTTTCAAACAGTAGATTTAGAATTTAAATTTTATTAACAGTAAAATTTTAAAAAATGATTCTATTTTAGTGTCTTGGATGAGGTATTTAAGGTTGTAATCTTGTAATTCTGATTGCATTAAGACTTACTTTGAAAGTATATAATGTTATATAAATAAATCTAAAAGTATATATTTTATAAAAAACCCAATTTGAAAATTTTAAGTAAAAAGATAGTACAATCTTTAACAATACTATTTGAAAAAATCTTAATCTGAAGAAGAAAATCTAAAGCAAATAATCTGTATAAACAAAAATCTTTAGATAAAAAGAATTTACTAATCTGACTATTAGTTAATCTGAATATGAAGTTACATTATACAGAGTTTACTAGATTAATAATATAAAAGAATTTGTCAAAGTATATAAGACACTAGTAAGGTTGTAAAAAAAAAATACAGAGATTGTATAAACTTTATAAAGCTATAGTGTTTTAATAATTAGCTCTGACTGCAAATATTAGTTTTAGCCATAGTAATACTAGGTTAGTTATAAATAGAAATACAAAAAACCCTAATATATTTAGTATAAAATTAAAGTTTCTAATGTAAATTAACTACTTTAAAGACTTAATAATTATGGCATATTTGTACTAATAAAAACTAAGTCAATTGGTAAAATAGGTTAGTAAGTAAATTATAAAAACTAAAGTTTTTAAATAGAGAAATTACAAATGAATTCTAGATATAACAACTAATATAAAACCTTTAGATAAGCTACTTAAATTAGACAATAACTAAAGTTGTACAAGTAACTAATTGTATAATTTTTTTATAATTGTTTACTAAGACTGTTGTAATATAATTACAAAACTGAAATATACTATTAATAAAATTCTAGATTGCAAGTATTCATTTTACTATTAAAAAAATTTATTTATAATTATTATATATTAATAATTATTATATATTACTAGTAATATATATTAATATATAATATTTAATAAATATATAAGAGAAAGTTAAAAGAATTCAAACAAATTATTTTTATTAAAATTTTTCTTGAACTAAAACTTAAATATCTTATCTAAAACTTAATTATTTTAATAATTTAGTATTTATTTTAATTTTACAAACTTGTAGAATTAAAATAAATACTAAATTATCAAAATTAATTAAGTTTTAGATGAAATATTTAAGTTTAAAGTTCAAGAAAAAATTTTAATAAAAACAATTTGCCTAAATTTTGTTGACTTCTTTCTATATATTAATTATTTTTAATTAATATATATTAATTAAATACTATATATAAAAATTTAAAGTTTAAATCTTGCTAATAGTAAAAATTTGAAAAATAATCTTTTTTAGCAACTTGTTTGGAATATCTGAAGTTTTAATCTTGTAATTCTAGTTGTATTAAGTTTAACTTTAGAAGTGTGTAATATTATACAAATAAATCTAAAAAATATATATTTTATAAGAAGCTCTGTTTAAAAATTTTAAGTAAAGAGATAATATGATCTTTAATAATATTATCTGTAAAAATCTTGATCTGAAGACAGAAACCTAAGGCAGGTAACTTGTATAGTCAAGAACTTTAGATAAAGAAGTTCATCAACTTGGCTACTAATTGAACTAGATATAAAGTTATATCATATGAAGCTAATTAGATTGGTAGTATAAAAGAACTTACAAAGATATACAAAGTACTAGTAAGGTTGTAAAGAAAAATATTGAAGTTGTATAAACTCTACAAAGGTATAACAGTTTATAGGTTACTCTGACTGCAATTGTTGGTCTTAGCTATAGCAATATCAGGTTAGTTAGAAATTAGATAATAAAAGGCTTTAATAAGTTTAGTACAAAGTCAATGTTTCTTTATATGAGTGAACTACTTTAAAAATCTAGTAATTATAGTATATTTGCTTTAGTAAAAACTAAAGCAAATAGTAGAGTAAGTAAGTAAATAGATATAAGAACCAGAATGTTTAAAAATAAAAAATACTATATTAAAATTATATATAAACTTAATAAGAAAAATTATTTATATTTAATTTTATAAAAAATTATATTAAGTAAACTAATATTAATTTATAAGAAAAGTTTGTAGAGCAGATCTTTTTAATTTTAATAATAGTAAAATTATTAAATTTAATTAAAAATTTAATAAGATATAACTTTTTAAAAATTAGGTATAAAAATTTATTAATTAAATTAGCTTATAGAGTTATATAAATTAATCAATCAAATTTGGTATTTTTGTATTATCTAGAAAAATTTAAGCCATTCTAAAAAAACTTTGTAATATATATAAATATATATATTTTAATATATAATAATAGTTTAAAATTTTATCATAATATATAAATTATTTTATATATATTTTATAAAATTTTAATAAAAATTAATTGTAATTTAAAAAAGTTTTATAAGTAGTATATTTCAATTTTTATAAAAATTTCAAAATACTATATAAAGCTATATAAAAATGATCTATATACCTTCTATCTTTAAATAAAAAACTCACAAATAGATTCTAAATATGGCAGTTAGTATAAAACCTTCAGATGAACTACTTAAATTAAGCAATAACTAAAGTTATACAAGTGGCTAGTTATATATTCTTCCTATAATTGCCTCTTGTAGCTATTGTAATACAATCACAAAGCTGAAATATATTATTAATAAAAGTCTGGTTTACAAGTACTTATCTTTAATATTAAAAAAAATAGATAAATAAATGCTATATATTGATATAAATCTACTTAAAAATTTTTTTAAATAAGTAATTAATCACTGAATTAAACTGACAATTTTTTATTAATTAGTAATATTCTGAGTATAATATAATTTGTAAGAGTATAACTAGTTATATATACAACTTTAGTCATTATTTATTTAAGAGTTTTACCTTAACATTATCTACTATTTGCTATATCTAACTTTTACTTGCAGGTGTTCTATTTAAACTCTCTAGCTTATCTAATTAATACATGTATACTTCTAACTAGTTTATCTTAAAGGTAAATGATTCTGTTGCTACTTTTTATTAAGAACTATTTAGGTTTAATTTTTTTTTTTTATATTGGTACTTAGGCTATAGTAATACTTATTATCTGATGATAAAATGCAAGACTTTTTTTTGTTAATTTATCTACTTACTCTATAGATCTCAACAGGTTTATGTTCTTGTAAAGTTTACCTAAACCTTAGTATTATTTTACAGTATATTCCTAATATTTTAGAATGGTCTTGATTCTGTTTTTAAACTTTTAATTCTGATAGTTTGTATAAGATTATAACTTGTTTATCAATATATCAAATTAGCTTGATATTTTTTTTTCTAGTTTTTTAGTTAAAATTTTAACAATCTGGTTAATAATACCTCTTACTTGGAGATTTTTACCTATTTAACTTTTTTACATTGATATCAGTTTTTTAGTTATAGTCTTTACAATAGTATTATCAGAGATTTGTATTATCTTTTTGCTTAGGTTTTCTCAAATAGGCTTCTTGTTTTTTAATTTATATAGTTACAAAAACTTATTTTGAATTTGCACTGCCTGATGTTGGTTTGTATTTTTTTGTATAACTAGTTATACAAATGTTACATAACCTGCCAGTCATGCTAATATAATTATTATTACAAATATTATAATCTAATTGTTAGAAACAATTGCTATAATATAGATAGAAATTTATATTTTTACTGTTAGTAGGTTTTGAACTCTCAATCTGCTGTTTGGAAAGATAACAACTTGTTCACTTTACTAAGTTACTACACCTTTGCTTAAAAATTTTAGTGATGTAGTTATGAGTTTTGCATGCTTATTTTTTAAACTTAAGAATTTTGATAACAGAATAATAGCAATGTTTTATTTTAATAATTATTATATTTTAGAATAACATTTAAATTAAGTAGTATTATAATTTATACTATAAATTGTTATTTACAATATTACTTATAAAGATTACATTTATAATAAATTTTATAAAGGATGAAATTTTTGTTCAAATATTTGTAATTTATAAAAAAAAAAGCATTATTAATAAAAAAATAAGCAAAGGACAGACTTTTGATATATCTACAAATATAAGACCAGTTATAATTTTCTTATTTCAAGATTTTTGCAATATGCATTAGTGATAAACTCTATAATTTTGTGTAAAAGCAAATTTTTTAATTTTTCTTTTCAAGCATAATATATTTAATAAGTTAGAATAGTGTTACTTGGTTTGGTTAATATAAATATGTAGTGTTAGACTTATGTAATTAATTGTTTAATTATAATTATTATTAGTAGCAATTTAATTTGTTTGGGTATAAAAATTCATTAATTTTGCATTTGAACTAAAAAACAAAACAGAACATAAAAATATATTTTTTTGATTTAATATATTTGTTCACATTACAATAATATATATTATAATGTTTGATACAAAATAATTTTATTTCAAATAGATAAATTGTTATTAAAGTTAATATACAATATTTTATTAAAAGTCAGCTATTGTGTTTTAAATCAAATTAATTTCTGGCTTAAACTTGAATTAAGATCAGTTAAACCAGAAGTCAGATTAGGCATTTCTAAAATTTAGTAAAGTAAGATTTGAAAGATTTTATATTATTTTTCTCAGTTTTAGCTAATAATTCCAAATTTTTTGTGAATGCAACTGTCACAGCAAATCAACTACCAGAAACATTGTAGTAAATTAGGTTTTAAATAATGGTTTCAATAATGTAAAGATTGCAATATTATCAAATGTTATAATTAAAAAATATTATAATATTTCTCACTAACTCCAAAGCAGGGTGCCAATGAGTTGAACATCGCAAGACAAATTTTGTAATTTATTTCACATGCATATAACTTGCATAAAGTGGATTGATTTCATATAAGATGACGAAATTAAAAGTGTTAATGTTCTGAGTTATTTCACAATTTATATTAATTCCAACAGACCTAGGTCATTCTTAAAAACTTCACTGATTCAGAAATGACCCGGGTCAAATTTTAATGTAACACTACGAAATTTAAGGGTCGGAGTGTAACTAATTATTGTGTGACAAATAAGTATCAACTACTTATTTATATAAAATAAATAATCAATGCTTATTTGTCACGCCCACGACAGTGCAACACTACGTAATTTAATATCAGGGAGTAACAAATAAGCACTAGCTAATTTATTTATATAAATAAATTAGATAGTGAATATTTGTAGCATAGATGATTGTCACACCGCAGGAAGGGTCGAAAAGTTTAGAACCCAAAATTACTACGTATGTCAAATTAATTAATGCAAATAACTAAAAAAATAAATAAATAAAACTTTGGAAGGTTAAACTTTATCGATAAATACAACTTTTTTGCTTATTAATTTTTAAAAATAGGACGTTACAACTTTTTACGCGTGAAACCTTTGATCGTATATTAAAAGCTTTTATTTGTAGAAGGAAAAGCAATCGCTGTCTAATGGATCAAAATAAATATAATCAATGTTTAACTGTACTTAAAAATCCAAACAACTTACAGAACCCAAAATTTAAATATTGGGTAACATAATTTTAAAATTATTTACTTTGGTGTAACTATACGATTAAATGACCTGGGGATGCAAGTTTGTCCAATCGAAAACTTGTAAATCATTGTAAGTTTTCCTTAAATTTACATTATGCGAAATTTTTTATACGTTTTAATGTGCTTTTTTTTTCTAATTTTATTAAAAAATTTTTATTTTTTTCATATGAAAGAATTATATAATTTATCGCTTGGGCATACAATTTTAAATTTTTAAATTTTCACCGATTGAGAAATGACCTAGATCATTTCAGAATTCAAAAATTACTAGGTCAATTCAGAATCGACCTAAATGCTGGATGACTCAGAACATTTATACGTAAATTTACTTGCTAATGATAATATATTTAATTTAACGTCTTTATGGATTATTTTCTTCTACCAATAACGATAAGAATTAAACCATATTAAATTCGAAAAATTAACACTTAGTTTATTAACAACGGTAAATAATTGTCTTTTCATAACCATTTTTTAAATTGAATTTAATTATCTGAACACTTACAAATAAACTTTTAATGAATTAAAATAAAAACTATACTTATTAGTCATTGCTTTCAAATTTCTGTTGACAGTTAATTGAAATTAACTCACGTACGTATGTACATAACATTAGAATTGTATTGCGAAAAAAGTAGTTATATTTATTTTATTTTATTTTATTTTATATGCTATACTACACTTTTCAAATATAAAATATACCATTCAATAAAAATATAAGTAAATATATAAGCTAGTATAAAAATTTTTTAGAAAATAGAGTCTAGCATAAGAACAATCCTAATTAATAATGTAAAGATCAATCTTATGTGCCGTGGTTTTGTTTATATTAGACATTCAATTCTTTGAAAACTTTAAAACTTTTGTTTTTTTTTACTTTTATGGGTTTCGAAAACAACATGAAAGCCATCATTTGAACGATCAATTTCATATCTTAATTTTTTTCAAATATTTACATAGTTATTAACAATATTTTCAGAGGTTTGAAGAGAAAAGTATTCGATGCAATCTCATAAAAAATTTTACTGTAATAAAATTCTTTAAAAAAAATAATTTTTTATTATTATCAAAATACTTGAATTTGATGTTCGTACATATATTTTATATAATCAGTTTAAATTCACTTTATTTCGACATAAATTATCGATATAGTGATAATGTCGCATCTGAAGTAGCGATTTATCTAAAGTAGCGCCTGACTAAAATTAAGCACCTGAAATTAGATCTTCATGCATGCATTAGATTATAATTTTAGCCAGGGCGCTACTTTAGATCAATTATATCTTACATATCGATAGTATATATGCAAGTGTTACATTAGAAAGTTAGAAATTTCTGTACATTGAGACTAGTCATTGGCGGCTCGATCTGCATTATGCATGCAGCAACTAGAAATTTCTACTAGAAAATAAACATTCGTTATGGAAAGACATGGCTAAAGGAATAAAAATCATAAATAACTCCAAACAAATGCAAACTTAATCATTGTTTATAACGACTCTTTAGTGCTGTTCCTTATTACAATCTAATTAGCTTGATTTTTAACCTCATTCCATAGCTCGCGCTCTCTTTATTACTGTATAAAAAGATTCATCCGTAAATATATGTGAATTAGTAAATTGTCTTGCATAGTCATTTCGCTTTCTAGATATAAAAGTTAGACCACATAAAATAAGGTTTAACATGGTGTACGGTAAATGCACCGGCTGTAATAGAAAAAAAGGACTTTTAGATGAGGTTAAATTATGTTCCGGTTGCTATAATACACAATTCCAGAATGTTAGTAGCGGAAATCAAGATATTGACAATTTAATTAATGCAACACATAATAATCAGCCTAAATTTAGATTGGAGTGGATCCCATTTGATGATTTTACAAATATAGACCAAATTGGAAATGGTGGTTTTAGTGAAATCTATATGGCCACATGGACAAAAGGATCAATAAAAAGTTGGAGCAGGATAGAAAAAAGATACAATCGAAATAAAAATCAAACCGTTGCATTAAAAGTTCTTAAGGATTCCAAAAATATTAATTCAGCATTCCTAAAAGAGGTAATAATAGATAAGCTTTATCTTAACTATTGATATATTACTCTAAACATTTGTCTTTTTTTTTGCAGTTACAAAATATTGTTAAAAGCCAACCTAATTCCAACCTTCGCCACATTATTCAATGTTATGGAGTATCGCAATTTCCAAAAAGAAATGATTATATTTTTGTTATGTCTTATATGTCTAATGGAAGTCTAAATCATTATTTATCTAATAAATTTAAGGTTATTACTTGGGAAATGAAACGAAGATTTCTTAAGTATATTGTTACAGGCATTAAATGGATTCATAAAAATAAAATTGTACACCGCGATATACACGATGGAAATATATTAATAGACTATAGCCCTTTAATTGCAGATTTGGGGTTTAGTCGTCCAGCAAAAGATGATTTGAAAAGTTCAGAACCTAAAATATATGGAATTATGCCATATATTGCACCTGAAGTGTTTAATAAAAAGCAATATTCATTTAGTTCAGATATTTACAGTTTAGGAATGATTATGTGGGAACTTACAAGTGGATGTCGCCCTTTCTATGATCGGGCATATAACACTCATCTTGTGCTTGATATATGTAATGAGTTACGACCAAATATCACTGAAGATACACCACAATGTTGGGCTATTTTGATGCAAAAATGTTGGCATTCAGATCCCTTAAAAAGGCCAACTATTGATGAATTATATGATGAAGTATATTCTAGATATTGGGGTCCAGACAAAATTTTTATAGAAGCTGAAGAAAAACGACAAGAATTACTTAATGCTGGGAAATTCATTGCTAACTATATGCATCCTCATTCTAAAACTCACAGCCAATTATTAAATCCTACTATAGACTCCATGCCTTTAGATTTACTTCAAGGTTCTAAATATTTTATATTACGCCCTATAGATTCTTTTCAAAGCATTAGCAGCGATTCATTTAATATTATGTAAGTAATTAGGTTTTTTTTTACAAATTAGAAATTTGAAATAATAAATTAATGTTTCTAACTTAAATGGATACTCAGTTCTGAGCACTTTAAAAACGTTAACTGTCTAAATTCAACGATAAGCATACCACCTTCAAAAAAACATTTTATCGAATTTTTACCAGATGAAAATAATTATAGTAAGTTTTAATTTAATATTTGTTTTATCGATCACTGGACTTATTTTACGATATAATATTTACAAGATGAAATAAAACGAAGAAAACTATCTTATAATGGTATACTATATAATATTAATTATATTATCTAACATCTTTAACTCGAATTTTCGCTTAAATACACTAAAATAATAAATTTATATACGAATTCATATTATTCAATTAAACAGATTTACAGCCATATACCTTATCATTAAATGATGCCATTTATCAAATTACCAACCTGAGCAATTTGAATTTAAATCATGATAAACTATGTTATGAGGCAGGAAACACTCTATCTGAAGCTCTACGCGCAAACCACACTTTAAAGCGCTTGGATTTAAGTTCAAAAAATCTATGCAATGGGGCAGGGCAAGGATTAGCTGAAGCATTACGCAATAACAAAACACTAACAAATTTAAATTTAGAAAACAACTATCTTGGTGACGATGCAGTAATGGCTCTAGCTAAGGCTATGTATAAGAACACCACTCTTATGTGTTTAAATTTAAGTAATAATCGATTTGACAGTAAAGCTGTAAAAACACTGGCTAAAGCTTTATGCAAAAATACCACCTTAACTAATTTAGATTTACATAAAAATAGAATAGGTGGTTCAGGAGGAAGAGAACTGGCTGAAGCTTTATGTAAAAATGCCACCTTAACTAACTTAAATCTAGAAAAAAATAAAATAGATGAATCAGGAGGAAAAGCACTGGCTGAAGCTTTATGCAAAAATACCAGTTTAACTAATTTAAATTTGAGTAATAATAATCTTGGTGAATCAGGAGGAATATCACTGGCTGAAGCTTTATGCAAAAATACCACCTTAACGAATTTAAATTTATATTATAACAACTTAGGTGAATCAGGAGGAAAAGCACTGGCTGAAGCTTTATACAAAAATATTACCTTAACTAATTTAAATTTAACATGGAATAATCTTGGTAAATCAGGAGGAAAAGCATTGGCTGAAGCTTTATGCAAAAATACCACCTTAACGAATTTAAATTTATATGGTAATGGAATAGGTGAATCAGGAGGAAAAGCACTGGCTGAAGCTTTATGCAAAAATACCACCTTAACGAATTTAAATTTATATGATAATAGAATAGGTGAATTAGGAGGAAAAGCACTGGCTGAAGCTTTATGCAAAAATACCACCTTAACGAATTTAAATTTATATGATAATAGGATAGGTGAATCAGGAGGGAAAGCACTGGCTGAAGCTTTATGCAAAAATACCGCCTTAACGAATTTAAATTTATATGGTAATGGAATAGGTGAATCAGGAGGAAAAGCACTGGCTGAAGCTTTATGCAAAAATACCACCTTAACGAATTTAAATTTATATGATAATAGAATAGGTGAATCAGGAGGAAAAGCACTGGCTGAAGCTTTATGCAAAAATACTACCTTAACTAATTTGGATTTAAGTAATAATAATCTTGGTGAATCAGGAGGAAAATCACTGGCTGAAGCTTTATGCAAAAATACCACCTTAACGAATTTAAATTTATATTATAACAACTTAGGTGAATTAGGAGGAAAAGCACTGGCTAAAGCTTTATGCAAAAATACCACCTTAATTAATTTAAATTTAACATGGAATAATCTTGGTGAATCAGGAGGAAAAGCACTGGCTGAAGCTTTATGCAAAAATACCACCTTAACTGACTTAAATCTAGAAAATAATAAAATAGGTAAATCAGGAGGAAAAGTACTGGCTGAAGCTTTATGCAAAAATACCACCTTAACTAATTTAGATTTAAGTAATAATAATCTTGGTGAATCAGGAGGAAAATCACTGGCTGAAGCTTTATGCAAAAATACTACCTTAACGAATTTAAATTTGTATTACAACAACTTAAGTGAATCAGGAGAAAAAGCACTGACTGAAGCTTTATGCAAAAATACCACCTTAACTAAGATATAATTAAATAGGTAAATTAGGAGTAAAGGCACTAGACGAAACAAAAACAATTAAATATAATCGGTTAGTGCTACTAGAATAACAGATTGTGCACAAATCTGTATTAAAAAGTAATAAAAATAAATCCACTCATATTTTGTTGAAGCAGGAATTGGTAATACTGTAATTGAACTAATAATCTAATGAACACACATTTTTATTACATATACTCTGTTCACTTTTACTTCACGCTAACCAATTTGGCTAGTTAATTCAATTACCAATTATATAATTGGAATTTGTTAATCAAATCAATGGAATGAATAATGTACTAGCTTTTGCTTTAACGTTGCTTCTTTAACGGATACATGTCCGTTAGACATGATCTGATTCTGGATGCTTAACCTATAGATAAATGTAAAATTACGTAGTATAGTATTTATAGGCTCTAGTAAATTATAAAAGACTAAAGCTCAGTTTTTTGATGTACTTAAATATCAATTTTAGTTTGAAACTTGTTTGCTATTTTAATTTCAATCTAAGTTAAATAATGTATATGTAATAATTATAAAAAAAGAACCATTCTTCGTGCATTTCGCGCTGAATTAAACAATTGATAGAGTATTCATGCACTGTGTTTTATACAAGCTTTTTATGCTAAGACGTCAAAACCAAAAATCTAGCATTTAGCTCGATTCTTCGGATTTTTTAAGGATTAAGTTCGATAAGTTATAATTTAAAAACCGATGCCTATTTTCTTCACGAACAAAGAATCGCCCAAAAATCAGTTCCTGTTTTAAAACAGAATTATAATTTTTATGTTTTTATTTTGTATCGGTATATGACAATCAAATTTCGTAATGTTTACTTAACAAATAATGTATGTGACGTATATACAAAGTATTGTTCGTCGCTCAAGTGTAGCATAAATAAAAACCAAAAATGAAACCGAGGTTTTTTGTTTAGTTAGAATTGGGTTAGGTAGTGTTAGGATGGAAAAAGAGAGGTTTATAGTAAAATTTTGTGAGAAATTTTTGTTATAACGCAAAAGATAGTTTCATGTGAAATTTTGACTTTTGACAAAACGAACGTTTGTTTTGAATTTTCTTGATCGTGCTATGTTACACCTGATCTAATGATGATGTAACTTTGCCGTAATGTGCGCTAACTATATTAAATAAGGTAACTGCGCGACGCAGTCGCGCTAGAAACCAGTTAACAAATAGTCCAAGTAACATACAAGCGAGAACTGATCTAGCATCTCATTAATATATTGATATATATTATTGGCAATTGACTCGCATTAGCTAGTCAAACAAAGGTTTACAAGGAATCATGTAATAAATATCTGGTTATCTGGTTACCCGAAAATTAATTTTCTCTCGTCTTTGACGATCAACGATTATCATTCCATCAACCAAATAAAAAATCCTATGAAAAAAAATAAAAAACACCAAATTTCAGGTAAATACGAAAATAATTTGCACCAGATTACCAATTTTTGCGTCTAAAATTCTTGCTTATACTGTCATTAGTTATCGCAACTACGACATCGCTTACTTTTGCATTTTTTTGTATTCAAATTATACCCTAATTACATAACCAAATGTATGCGTATATCCGTAATCTACATATGGGATGAATTCATGTGTGGAAAATAACCAAAATTTGATGAATAAATCATGCCAAATTAAACTTAAGATTTTGTGGACAAATCTCACTTCAAACAGCATACAGTATAATCTATATACCCATTACATTCGTTCCTGGTATATAAACCTTTCAAATTTCAAGCTCAAGGTTGAATAGAATCAGCTTGAGAAAAATCCAACCAAATAAATATAATATTAGTCTAAATGGGTTTAACATAACATGTTTTTAATAAATTATCTAAAATATTAAATATATTAAATTTGATTTGAAATCGATTTTTTGGCTAATAAGTTTGTTAGTATATAATTCGTAATTTTATTAGCGTTTAAGAGTTTCTTTATAATTTTATCAGCATCTAAGAATTGCGTTTTAATTTAATTAGCATTTGAACTAATTATCTTATTAAGCCAACCATCTATTGTATTATAAACATTCTTAGCATTAGGCTGTTCTTCTGGAACAGAATTCATACATTTCTTTGCAAATTTCACATAACATTAGGTGTTCCGAATGCAAATTTAGAATGTAATACTTTATAAATATCAGCTCCAAGCTTAGCATCAAATTTGCGTCCATCAAAAGGTCTTCAACCAGTTGCTATTTCTGACATAATAACACCAAATCCATAGATATATGTTGCTTGTGTAAAGTGTTGTTCGCCTGATAAAACTTCAGGGGTAACATAAGGCATAACTCCCTTCTGAATCGCATTCATTATTCTTTCTAGATAATCCTAGATCTGCGATATAAGGTTGTGCACTTTCATTAATACTTTTGTCTTGCAAAATGTTGCCACTATGAAAATCGGTATGAATATACTTTGAAATATGAATATTCCACAACTCATCTGAGTATTTGTAATTTAGACGGCCATGTAAGTTTACTAAAATTTTTTGTTAAAATATTTACGAAGACTTCCATTATCAGCATACTGAAATACCATTGAGTATTCATTTGTTTCTGTATTTTGAGTTATTCCATATATTGCGAGCTTAGTTCTATAATTTTGTAATTTAAATATCATAGAATTTTTCAACTTAAGGGTTAAACAATGAATTAGTTAAATAAACCAATTATTAATATTCAATAATTATAAAAGCAATAATTAATTATTAACTTACTTACTTTTAAAAAATCAAAATTATTTTCCTTAGAACTTGCAAACGTCTTGAGTGCAACGGTGTTCGATAGTTCATGTTATCTTTTGTTCTTACCACCAATCTTTCATACGTTATCCAGCCAGGTTGCTGAATACACAGACCCAAATCCTCCTTTATCGATTTCTTTAACACCATATAATTTATCAAATGGAATCCATTCGATCGTATCTTCATACGCATGAGCTCTAAGTTGGAATTCTTTCATACAATCATCAATGTTCTTTATTTCTACTTGTTCACCTTGTTGCTCTGTCAGGGTCGCATGATAGACACCATGCTGGCTTCGTGTTATATTCATTACAAGATTCGCATTTTCCAAATTTAGAGTCACTTTACAATCACAATATATAATAATAAATAATATTTTATTTCATCTGCCATGCTATCATAAACTTTATATCGAATATAAATAATTTTTATTCTTACCAACTAAATTAATGGGAATGAAATTTGAAGGGTATTACATAACAGTAATGGTAAATAAGTGCTTATGTTCTTGATTTGTGAGCTTGCTTTGCTGTTTTTAATTACAATGATTAATAAATGTTCTTTATACTCACTCACCGAATGAATGAGTAATGCGAATTAAATGATTTGAGGGGTATTACATAATAAGGTAGCTGCACAATGTATTCGCGCTAGAAACCGGGAACGAATGCAAATACAGTAGTTAGCAAATAGTCCAAGTAACTTACAAACGAGAACTGATCTAGCATCTCATTAATCTATTGTGAAGTGTTTGATATACACTACCAGGCAGTTGACTCGCATTAGACAATCAAACAGAAGTTTACAAGACATCATGTAATAAATATCAGGTTATCTGGTTACTCGAAAAATTAAATTTCTCTCGTCTTTGACGATCATCAACTCTAATAAAAAATCCTGTGAAAAAAAATGAAAAATGTTAAATATCAGGTAAATAGACAAATTAATCTGTATGGGTTTACCAATTTTTGGATCTAAAAATTCTTGCTTTTACTATCGTTAGTTATCGAAACTATGACATCGCATTTTTTTGTATTCAAATTATATTCCGTAATTACATATCCGAATATCCGTTAATCTATACGCGTGACGAATTCATGTGTGAAAAATAAGCAAAATTTGATGAATAAGTCACGTGGACTAATAGACCTTAAGATTTGGCGGACGGATCCCATTTCGTATAAGCCATACACTTCGTGATTTCATCACTCCGTTCCTGGTATTGATAAATTACGATAAATTATAATGTATTATTTATTATTTATTGATTAAAATTAAATAATTTTGGTTGGTACTATCCATACTAATAAGAAATGTACAATTCAAAATGATTTTTGTACCTACCATTTGATTTGTCCTAAAGAACAGGATCGTGACAGTGATAATAACCCTCTGCGTTATAATATTTATATTTTGCCTCAAATCAAAGCTCAATCCGGATAATTCTAAACCTAACGCAACATTTTAATTTGATACACAACATAAATTTATAAGTTAAATTAAATAATTATAAAATATGAACCCGTAACCACTATAGTCTTCGTATGGGTCGATTTTTTTTGATACACTTTTCAAAACGATTTAATTCTGGTCAAATTTGTTGATCATTTTGCCCTTGACTTATCAGTTTAAAACTAATAAGCCAAGAGCCAAATGATCAACAAATTTGACCAGAATTAGATCGTTTTGAAAAGTGTATAAAAATATGAGTGAAAATCAGATTTCGGGCTTTAAAGTTTTTATTTATTATTTACCGGACTCATCACTAACCGATTATACATTAAATTTACTTATGTATCATATGTCCAGATCAGGATTGAGTCCGATAAATAATTAAATCAGCTTGAAAGCCCGAAGGCTGGTTTTTTTCTCGTGTCATTCGTAATCTTTTGATTCTGCAATTCAAATTGTAACCAATGTGTTTTAAGTTTAATTAAAAGGAATAAATACAGCTATATAAAAAAAAAAGAATTTAAAACACGAAATACGAAAAGACATAAAAATCTTTTGACAATTTCAAATATCAAATAGTACAGTAGTAGTAATTATCATATCATGCTTTATGTGAAACGTTTGATTTAAAAACAACTTTGATGATAAAAGGCTTTTTCTTTTGATATATTAAAAATGATGTGAAGGATGATAGAATTTTATTAATCAAAAATAAGCATCATCCGATTTCTACTTTTGGAACGATATGAAAGAATTCAATTTAGACTACATGATTAACGGAATCCTTAAAATGCCTATTCCTCGATTCCTCTCCTTTGGATTCCACCCACTTATTTATTTTATTGACAATCCTCCTTTGGAGTCCACCCTCTTATTTATTTTACTGACAATCCCTAACTGGTAACGAAAAGAGAAGGTTGGTTAATAAGAGAAGTTAATATGTCAAATACGAATGATAAATTTATATCAAATATCATTTTTAAATTTTGGAAAGATGAATAAAGCTGTAAAACGTCGTCGAAAATCCGAGAAGACTGAAGAGAATATTAGGAGTGAAGAGATAGATAGTGGTGTATCTATGAATGTTCAAACTTCTATAATGTCGGATTTAATTGGTGATGTTGATACAGGAAATTCAGAAACAAAAAAGAAAGTCAATAAGTCTGGTAATTTTCTTCTAACAAAAAAGTCATTAAAAAAATTATAATTTTCTAATTCATAACTATTCAAATAGCATGGACCACAAATCAAAGAGTTCAATTATTTGAATCAATTATTAAACGACTACCAGCACCTTTAGATTGGAAAGAGATTGCTGAAGATGTTGACGGAAAATCTTCTACACAATGTTATGATCAATGGCGCAAAAGAATGTTATCAGATTTAAAGAAGTCTGTTGCTTCTGAGTGAAATAGTAGATATATGAAATTGTATTTTTTAATTCTTTTTATAATTATATCCACGGAATCGTGTGATCAAATTTTTACATTTATTAAGAAAAATAAAGATCAAAAAATTTTATTATCACGAATTTTTTTTTAACACATTATCATTACGCAAACAAGTATGTAATAAAAATTCTGCAACTGTAAAATTATGTTTTCAAGATCCTATCAAGTTATTTGCTGAAAGGATTTGATAAACGCACTTAAAGATTTTAAAATTATTATGTGTGCCTTTATGACTTTCACGATTACTACGAACGTTAAACGTGTACATTTTTCATAGAATTTATTCATGTGTTACGAATACTATTTGTAAGATTGCTAAATAACAAATATTTCCTTTATAATAAAGAATTTCTATGTTTAACGTCAAAAGATTAAGTACATGCATTCTGAATTTATAGTCTAAATCTTTTAAAAATATAGACTATATCGCAAGAAATAATAAGCGAAAAAAGCTAAATTTTGTGATTTATATTGTTTTTCACTACTATTCAGCCATTTTTTCTATAGCTTCAGTCTCTTCTGCTTCTTCCATGGCTTCTATCTCTCCTGCTTCCACCGCATCCCCTAATTCCTCTGTTTCTCCCACCATTTCTTTTTCCGTAGCACTTAGAGCTAGTCCAAGATTAATATTAAGTGAATAGTTATTACGATAAAAAAACCCAATTATCTTATTAATGTAAATAATTCTCACCTGACTTACGCATTTCGTCTAATTTTCTACCAAGTTCACTTATTTTTTTGTCATCAAATATCTTTCGGCAAAATTTGAAAATTTCTTTTTCTTCCACTTCAGCATGCTCAATAAAATCCTAATTTTTTATCTGGAGATTAATATATATATGTAACTAATAATAAGAATAAAAAAAAGTCCACAAACCGTCATCATTTGATTTAAGAAATTCTTAAACATCTGTGAATCAACCCCCTCGTCCTCAAGCAAAGTAACCAACTCATACAACGAAGATCTAACATTTTCATGATCTGACAAGCTTTGCTTAACATAATCAATTCCTGTCTCCTTTCCATAATCTTTTAAGGCTGGGTAGAAAACTAGTGTCTCGATCTTATCATGAATTCCTACACCTTTCAATATTTCTTTGGCAATTCGTTCTCGATCATTGGTAGAATTTGCGGTATTAAATTTTTGGTGAAGTGATTTTAATTCGTCGTGATCACGTTTCAAAGAATTTAGGATGTCCGGCGATTGACCTTCGAGTCCTAATTCGAATATTGATTTATCCGATACAGGCATTTTTTATGTTTCTCGCTTGGAAAAAGTAAATAATCAAAGATTAATCGAATTTTAAAAATGGTTACCAAAGGTAAAGAAGTTTTTTTTACGCTTTGACAAATACTATCATTTAAATATTAAATATTCGTACACTTTATTAGTTTGAGTATGATCTCATTTTATTATGAAAAAATGTTGTAATAATTTTTAAATACGATGCTTTATGACGCAAAATGAAATCATTAATAAATTTGTAAAAGGTAAAAGATTATATAAAGCTATAAAAAAAACAAAAAAAGAACACTTTTACATAGCACAAGATTATGAAGACACTAATTGTATATGCGATAAAGTTAAAATATATGAACGTATTCCTTACATATTTCGTGCGTCAGATTCAGTTGCATCGGATCAAAATTCGATTCTGAAATGCATCAAACCAATTTATCATTTATGCGTCATTTTTAACATGTGCATAAATAAATGTAATAATAATGACTGAATTAAATAATTATTAAGTATTTATTTTATTTACGCAAGCAAAAAATGTGGGAATCAATAAAAAAAACCCCCCGTTAGTTAATCCTATGAATACTACATACGACTAAAATGTTTATCAAAGAAGCAATGTTAAGTTGAATGCCAGTAGACATAAGTAAAATAGTAAATACTACATATGATTTCCACTTTTTCCTATTGACTAAAAGACGTCCATCAAAGCGACGTTAAAGCAAAATAAGAACTGTAAAATCAACAAATGTAGTTGCAAAAGATTTTCCGTCTGTGTAAATATATAAAATATTATCAATTCTAGTTTGACTCAGATCTATTATTTTAACCCTAAGCATATTAAACTTTAGTCTAACATAATTTGGTTTTCAATTCACACCAAATTCTAATTTGACACATAACGGGTATGTGAAAAATAATTCAATATTGCTGTCCTTTTATTATTATAAGTTGGTTTATTATTATGAATTATAAACCAATGCCAAGTTTATAATTAAACTCTTGTAGGCAAATTTATCATTAGTGATTTGTAATTGATCTATCGAACTATATTTTTACGGGCTGCTGGTCTGCACGAAGCAATACCAACCTACTACGTCTATAGCAAAATTATCAACTGGGCATTTTTATTTAATGAACGGGCTATGACTTCATTAGCGTTAGTAAAATTTTGAGTGATCTTAGGCAAAATTTGTTAATTTCGGTTCAGTCAACTATTATTCTGTTGAGTCAACTATTATTCTGTTGAATTACAACAGTGTAATGATGAACAGAAATTCGTCTGGTTGGCTAATGTAAATCAATTGTTCGGGTAACTTATACTTTCTATTCATTCGTACGCTGGCTATTTATGCAGCTATATTTTTTTTCACTCAATTGTTACTTCTCATACTTCTTAACAAATGAAAAACAATTCATAAATTTAAGGGGTTTCAAAATTAAGTTTTTTGAAAATAATTTGGAGCTTAAAGATTTTACTTTTAGTTTTAAAATTCCGACTCAATGAATCAAAAATAATCTAGTTTTTTTTTTTTTTTTTTTGATAAATATCTACCGATAAATGATTATGTAAATGTCTATACGTTAAAAAAAATAAGATATATGTATCACATATCTGAAGTAAATATGTCGAATCATCAATTATGAAAACCCTTTTTATGGAGCTTTCTACCAACTCAAATTGCAAAAACAAAAATTTATAACTTTCATAGTTTTAGATCTTTAGCAACTTTGGATATCTTTAATAGACACACTTCATAGGCTAGTTATAAAATAGATATACAATAAGTTATATTATTTAGTAAAACAAATCCCTAAAAGCAAGAATGTTAATGGACACATTTTGACAAGATCTTGAACATGTTATACAAAAAGAAACGTTAATTTAATCACGCCAAATTTAATTGACATATTGATACAGTTCATTAAATAAAAATTTTTAGCACCAAGTTTTATATACGTGATTTTATAATAATTTTAAACTTTATAAAATGTAAACATGATGATTATCCTTGGATTCAGACGTTGGAGAGGCCTAATTTTTCCCCCAACTTCCGATTGGATCTATAAAAATAACATTACTGATTAGACAAGAAATATATTACGCAACTTTTTGCTCGGTTTTATTTTGGTTTTTATTAATGCTACACTTAGCGACAAACAATACTTTGTAAATACATGCGATGTAAAAGCACATCGTAGGGTGCGACAAATACATTATTCGCATTACGAAATTTGATTGACATATAATGATACAAAATCAAAATATAGAAATTATAATTCTGTTTTAAAGCAAGGACTGATTTTTGAGCGTTGCTTGATTCGTGAAGGAAAATAGGCATCGGCTTTTAAATTATAACTTATCGAATTTGATCCTTAAAAAATCCGAAGAATCGAGTCTATTAAATAAAAGACTAATGCTCGTTTTTTTTGATGTACTTATATAAATATCAATTTTAGTTCGAAACTACTATTTTAATTTCAATCTAGTTGAGTAATGTATATAATAATAATCAAATAAGAACCGTTCTTCGTGCATTTCGTGCTGAATTAACCAATTAATAGAGTCTACATGCTAAGGCGTCAAAACCAAAATCTAAGAAATGAACCATGAATACTATACTACATACTTTTACTTTTCTCTATCGATTAAACATCCGGAATCAGATCATGTCTAACGGACATGTATCCGTTATTAAAGCAGAAAATTAGTACATTTCACTTCATTGATTTGATTAGAAAAATTCTAATTATATAATTCCTGCTTCAAACTAGAATTCGATTTTAAACTTAATTATTAAAATCTAATATGTGTCTAAAAACCCAAAGTGCTTAAGATTTTATTTTTCTTTAGCATTACTTATAGAAACAATTAATTTTAGTTTAATGCAACTAGGTTTCAAATAAATGTACCACACACAATGTATATATAAGTTGAAACTTTATTTTCCACGCATAACACAACATATCAGAATAATAAGATTATATATATCCTTAGTACATCTTTGATTTTTGTAATGCCTGAATACATTAGCCAGCACTTTACAGAGTTGGAAATGTACGCTTAATTATAGAGATGGGTTTCATGCGTGCGCATGATTGGGTATTCATGCGCATTTTATCCCATCAGAATTTTATATATAAAAATTTTAAGTGTTACCGGAGGAAAGCCTGATATCAGGTTTTTAATTATATTTTGTACGGAATATAGTTTCTAATGTGAGGCCCGATAACGTGACGTAAATACTCTGCAGGGACCCGGAAAAATATTAATCTATTTAGATCAATATAAATCAATATTTTTGGGTCAAATCATTGGTAAATCGATAATTTTACA
>CAJVQA010001875.1:0-23834 GCA_910591915.1 Cetraspora pellucida
TTTTATATTTTTACTAGATAATATATTAAAAATATTTAATTAAAATATTAAAATATTTTTATAATTATTACAATATACTTTTATATAATATATTAAAATATTATATTTGTTAATAAATAATTAATACTTAAATATTAATATATTTACAAAATAGTAACTAAAGTAATATTTACATTTTAAACCAGTAATTAGTATGAAGATTAGTAATAATAGATAAAGGAAATAAGAGATAAAAAAGTAAATATTTTAAAAAAACAAAGTTTACAGAGTTATGTATTATTTATATTAAATGTTCTTGTAATTGCAAATAGCATCTTCAATAAGATTATTAAGAATATGAATAAAAATTAACATGCTATTATTGTAATTGCAATATAATTAAAAAGTATGAGAATAAGATTTAAGAAAAATAAGAGCTAAATTAGTTTGTAAGGATTTTTGTGTAAAGTTTGCAGATATGTTCAATCAAACTAATAGATTATATAAGATTAAGGTCATCATCAAAAATATTTCATTTGAGAATAGAGTAAATTCTGCTATGTTTTTATTGTTTAGAAATTCTGTTTTCAAGGAGACAACAGTTAAAGAGAATAGTAATAACAGAAGTGCATTGATAACTAATATGTTTAGACATTTTATAACAAATATTAGTAGAACTACAGACTTTGTTATTAGATAATTGTGAAAGAGTTTAAAGAAATTCTTCATTAGTAATAAAAGAGCTAAAAGAGTAATACCAAGTTGGATTAATATGTGAAAGTAGAAAATATTGTTGTTTTTAAAAATTATTAAAAAGAATTTTATTGATAGGCCTAAATGCAGTCCAATTATGAAAATAAGATTGAATATATTGTTTAATAAGTAATAGATCAGTAATAAGTTAGTTTGGTAGTTTTATATTTAAGAATTGAATAGGTAGGTAATAGTAATTGAGGATATTATTAATTATATAAATAGAATGTGTTATAAGAGTAACACATCTTTTGTCAATGACTTGATTAATTTGTTATTAAAATAAAAGAGAGTTTTCAAAATGATAAACATAATAAAGTTGTTTTCAAATAGAGTGAACATGTTGAAGCTATGGTTTAATACAGAGAAAGTTGGTAAAGGTAAGTAATTAAAGGTTACATTGTAATTGTTTGTTAATTTGAGAGATGTTTTGGTTAATACTTAAAATGTTAGAAGATTGTATAAGTTTTTTAATAAGTTTAATAATATGTCTGAGTTTTTTTAGAGAAAGATGTAATAGAGTACTATGAGATAAATATTGGTAATTGTAACTTCAGTTATAAGAGATTTTGTTAAAGATTTTATGAGTAACAGTATAGATTATAAAGTATTAAATTTTGTACTAAATAGTTTTGATACTTTTATTAATAGTACTGTTAATAAGAGTATTATGTAATAAGAATTGTTAGATTAAAATATTAGCAAGAGACTTCTAGTTCTTTGCAGTTATCATTTTATAATTAAATATATAATAACCAATTCTAGTATGTTTCCATAAAGGTTTATTATAGTTATGTAAAAATGTTCAAATGTAGATAAAATTAAGTGATCACTTAAAATAGAAATTTTGTTGTTATCAAGATTATAAGAAAGCAAAAATTGTATATTAAATTGATCTGTTCAGATATAATTAATATAACTACTATTAGTATTGTTAGACTAAGTAAAGTGTTTATTGTTGAAGTGAACTCTAATATTATATATGTTAGAATAATTAAGAAAATTGATGAGTTTATATTTAGAAAAAAAACTATAAATGTAATCTTGTATATTAAAACACCAAAGATAATAGGATAAAGATAAAATTAAGAGACTTATTGAATTCAATTGATTACTGTGTTTTGAGTTTGGTTATAAATAGCTATATTAGTAGATAAAAGATATACTAAGATAATATAAAGTTTGATATTGCTTTAAAAGAAAATGTCAAGTGTTATAGCACTTCTTGAATAAGTATAAACATTATAAATACAGGGTTTAAGATTATTATAAATTATGAAAACTGTTTCTTCTATAAAATAAAAGAGTTAGATTAATAAAAAGTAAAAAGATTATTGTTGCAAAAGAAAGATAAGTTTTGTTAAAAATTTTTGTTTCAGTAATTCTAGCAATAAATATATTATTATTAATATAATAATTTTATTAGGTTTTTTTTTTTGTTAGTTCATTAAAGTCTCTAAAATTGTATATAATAATAGTTAGATTAAAATGATAAGAACTTGAATCAGAAAGATGTAAAAGAAAGTTATAGTTAATAGAAGTTGGAGAATAATTGTTAAAAAAAAGATCAAATAAACTAAAATAAAGTTAAAAGAGTTGGATCTAAGAAGAAGATTATAAAATAAAGAAAAAAATAAGGAAAATAATAATATGATCAGGTAAAAGAAAGTTATTAGAAAAATAAAAATAAGTTTTATAATAAGATATATTAATAGAAAATATAATACTAAATACAGTTTTGTTATTATTATGTTTATTAATATATTAAATTAATGTTTGAATAGTTTGATTATAAAAAAGAAGTAATAAATTATAATCAGAAATGTGGTGACCTAGTGAAGTGATCAGGTTGTTAACTTCTAAATATAGGTTAGGTATTCAAATCCTATCAATGATAAAAATTTGGATAATTATTTATATAATATTTATATTATGACAACTGTTCTTAATAATCAGATTAGAATATCTGTAATAATGATTACATTAGCATAACTAGCAGGTTATAGGATATCTGTATAACTTGTTATACAGAGGAATGCAAACTGATAAATTGATTAATGTAAATACTAAATTAGTTTTTATAGCTATATAAATCTGTTGAAATTGAGTAACAAGAAGTTTATTTGAGAAGACTTAAGTAGAAGATAATCAGATCTTTGACAGCCTTACTGTAAAGACTAGTCTAGAAAAACAGATACCAAGATTGTAGTACCTGGTTATAGTACTTGATTATAGTAACCAGACAGGCAAGAACCTCTGGATTGGGAATCTTAGAGGTATTACCAACCAGGCTATTAAAATAAACTATAGAAAAAGAATATCAGGTTGACTTAATATACCAATAAACTGATTATAGTTCTATATAAACTATCTGAATTAAAAGTTTGATAAAAAGACAGATAAAAAGACTGAGATATACTAAAGTACTAAGATTATGCTATGAAATAGATGCTGAAGTCTGTGTAAACTTTACAAAGACATAACAGTTAAATGATATAACTCTGATTGCAAGTATTGGTTCTGCTATAGTAATATCTAAATTAACTGTAAAAATAGATACAAAAGGCTCTGAATAGTTTACCTAAGAATAAATTAGTTCTAAGATTGAGATAATAATCTGGGCATCTGGGTATAGACCAGTAAATTAATACAGATTATAGGTTTAGAGAATTTAAAATAAAACATCTAAATAGGTGTATTAAATATAATTATTAATAGAGAACCTTTAGACAGACTCCTTAAATAAATAATATAAAAAAGTTACATGTATAACCAATTGTACTCTCTTTTGTAGTAGTTTATAAAATTATATTACTAATAAGTTGTTAATAAATATCAAAAGGTCAAAAAGATTACCTTAATACTAAAAAAAAAAAAATTATAATAAAAAAAAAATTTGTTAAACATATATAAAGATCATAAGAGACTAAAGATATTGAAAATGATTTTTCAAAGTTGTTTTCTACAGAATCAATTATTGTATACTTAGTTCTTACAATTATAAAAAAACATTACAGATTTTAAAATAGTTTGATAATATTTTTTTATATACAATACTAAGTCTGAAACAAAAAGCCTAGTAATATTAAATGAAATAGACTATTCATTAAGTTTCAAAAAATAAGTTGCCTTACAATAATATTATTAATATTATTAAGAAAATCTACTAAAACTAACTTAGTTAGTTAAATAATATATTGACTATACTTCTTATATAATCATCTATCATTTCATCAATAATAAATAAAACTGAATTATTAAATAATTTTGATTTAATAGTTACAATAAACTTTTCATATACTGATGTTAAGTAATTTTGCTATAATGCTTTAGTTAAAAGGATAGATCCATTATTAATAGGATTATTTTTAAGTCATGAATGTAAATTATTAACCTTTTCTAAAAATATATTTATATTTATAAATGCTTTAACTAAATCTAAGCTTGTTTTTTTTTTGTATCACATCTATTGATATGAATAATGTTTGTTGTTTTAATCTTATCTTATGTTGTTTTTTTATTTTTTTATTTGTAATATATATAAAACTATTCATATGAATTGTAATAATTGACTTTATATCATAATTAATAGTATTATCACCAAATCAACATATCAAAAATCCATGATCCTCAAAAAAATGATTCAGAAATTTATTTGCATGACCTGTTGCCATAATTTGACATGGCATTTAAAACAAGTTATTATGTTTAATAAAAACTAATTAATTTATATAGTACTTATACTATAAAATACCAAAAGTTAAATATAATATCTTACTTTTTATAATTTTTTTTCAAAATTATATTATTAGTTTAACAGTTTTATCTTGTTTATATTTGCTTGTTCTTGTTTGTTACAACACTGATTATTTTGTTGCTTGTTTGTTACAACACCAAAACAACTATGTATTTAAAACATTAAAATTCATCCTTTAAAATTGACAATATGATCAAAATTTGTCTCACATATAATTTTTTTTATATACCAGTAGATTAATAAGTTATACAAACTTATGCAAATTTGATTGGTATACTAAAATAGCTAGCCAATCCAATTTATTGTGTAATCTACTATACATAAAAAGGTCGTAAATAAAATTGGTTTATAGAATAAGTTTTACTAAAAATTGTTATTTATTGTTTTTTAATCCTTTTTAAATATTTTAGAGTTCCTGATTTCGGGTGGAGTGAAAATTTCTGCGGAGGATGATGTTAACCTAATAATCAACTAAAAATGGCATTGTGTGCAAAAGTTTAATAAATTAAAAATGTTAATCATTACGTATTTTTGTAATAATGCTAGCACTAAAGTTGGTTACGACATTTTGTTGTAACAACATCCATGATTAAATACTTTATACCAATTTACAATTGGTTTGGAAAATAAGATTTTGAAATAGTGCGATGGTAATGTTTATTAAATTCACGATAAAAGCAAAAACATGTACATTAGCAAAGTTAAAACTAATAAAAAATCATTAACTTATTCTTTTCAGTTAAAGCTATAAAGGGTATAATTAGTACGTTTATATAGTTGGACAAATTTCGCATATCAATTTTATTTAAATAAAGTATTTTGAAATGAAACAGATTCATAACAGTGGATAAAACAGTGATAAATTTACTATATTTAGAATTTAAATTATAACTTTTCCAAAAGAAATTTACCTCTGACTATATCAATTTAAATAAATTTCTAATTTATTATATTGTGATAAAAATGTGATGCCAACTTTCTAAATACATAATTACATCCTATAAAATACAAATAAATTTAATTTGAATTCTTTTAAACCATATGGGCTAGGTGCTAGAAAAAGGGACCTAATTGATAATTTTTTCAAAATGAATTTTTTAAGCTTAACTAATTTAAAATTAACTCAGGAACATTTTTCACTTAAACTTAAGAAAGAAATACGGTTGCATTAATAATATTTTTCAGTATAATCTTTTGACACTTATGATTAATATAAATTTTATAATATAAAAATCAATTTGCCACAAAATTTATTTTTTGTCAATTTGGTCCTTTTCTCCAGCACCTAGCTCATATATTCTATAATTCATAATAAAAAGTAATAAAAATTGACCTAGTCAGGTTATATGAATCTAAATTATAATTATAAATAAAGTTTAATTCATGTTTCTCCTAGATTTAAATTATTAAAATCAACTCCAACTTCACGCGCTTCTTGAACCAATCCGCTATTATGTAAGCAGAATGAATGAATACAACAATCCTCACAGGAATCACCCTATAAAAATATGTCAAAAAATATAAAAGTTAATTATTATAATAACTAAATGTTAGATTACAAAATTTAAATATATTACATCAATATTATATCTTGCACGAATTTCTCCACGATTTATGCAACCAAGAAAACAATTAATACCAAAAAGCATAGCAATAAAATAAAAACAACTATCACCAGCCGGACTAGTGTTATTCATTTTGGCTTTAGTTAAACCCTAAATTGATAAAATAAAAGGTTCAAAAATTGGACTAATTTTCAAAACCATTTCAAAGCATACATACGTAAGTGATGCAAGGGCAAAAACATGTGAGTATTTCTAATCAAAAAGAAAATACATTATTATATTAATATAGTGTTATTAGTTTCTTAATTGAGAAAAAATATATATACGAAATTAACTTAGTTCAATGGCGCCACTGCAAAATAATGGATATTTCCATTCATTTTTTGGCACCTGAGAAATTGGTTGAGTTGAGACCATGCTCATTTGAGGAGTTGGTTGATAAACATTTTGATAACCAGTTTGAGGAGAAACTGCTACGTCCTGCACTTGACCTTGATTAACATATCGAGGTTGAGAATAAGTTGCTTGCTGCTGCATTTGATTTTGATAAGTATTGGTTTGAGAATACGGTAATTGCATCGGAATATTTTGATAAACATTGGTTTGAGGATTTGGTAATTGTATTGGAATATTTTGATAAACATTGGTTTGAGGATTTGGTAATTGTATTGGAATATTTTGTTGATAATTATTTTGTTGTATTTGTTCTTGATAAATATTAGTTTGAGGATTCGGCAATTGCATCGGAGTATTTTGTTCTTGAATATTAGTTTTTTGCATTTGTTCTTGATAAATATTGATTTGAGGATTCGGTAATTGCATTGGAATATTTTGTTTTTGATAAATATTAGTTTGAGAATTCGATAATTGCATTGGAGTATTTTGTTCTTGATAAATATTGGTTTGAGAATTCGGTGACTGTATTGGAATATTTTGTTCTTGATAAATATTAGTTTGAGAATTTGGTAATTGTATTGAAGTATTTTGTTCTTGATAATTATTTTGTTGCGTATGTTCTTGATAAGTATTAGTTTGAGAATTTGGTGATTTTATTGGAATATTTTGTTCTTGATAATTATTTTGTTTCATCTGTTCTTGATAAATATTAGTTTGAGAGTTCGGTAATTGCATCGGAATATTTTGCTCTTGATAATTATTTTGTTGCATTTGTTCTTGATAAATATAGGTTTGAGAATTCGATAATTTCATCGGAATATTTTTTTCTTGATCATTATTTTGTTGCATTTGAGGATATTGATTGTTTGACATTTTCTTTTGTAATTGTTGGTTTAATTTAAGAATTCTTATGATAACTAAATTATGTTTCTTTAACACATCGCCTTATGTATTATATATATATCTTTCGTGCATTCAAGAGTGATACCAAAATAATTATGGTCAGACCCTTTTAAATGCATTGTGTGACGGGACCATGCATTTAGAAAAATTCTACAATTAGGGAGGTAAAAATCTATACAAGTATTATCTTAGTTGGGCTCAACGAAGACGTACATTTAAGGAGGCGTTTCACAAGGTGCATTTAAGGGGTTGCGTTTAGAAGGGTGTGACTGTATTTGCTTACCTTTGCATTTAATTATTGTTGACTTTTTCATTAATAAATAAACATTCCAAAGTTTTTTCTATCTCTGTCACACCTACCCTTTTCTTCAATAATTGCTTGGGGAAATTATCTACTAGACAGAATTTTAATCACTTTCAAAAAATAGTGTACATGCAATATTATGAATTACATATAGTCGTTTTGCTCAAACCCAAGTTTCAAAATACTTAAGTTGAATATTAAATTTTCATTATATTGATGATTTTCCGAAGCGTAATAATTACATAGTTTTATTATATCCTAAAATTAAATTGGGTCAAACCTGCAAATCTTGCCATCTATTTCGGATAAAGTGAAAATCAAAATCGGATATACTGTAGCAACAATCAATTTGAACAAGATAACACAATCAAATTTGAACACCAAATTTGGTCATCTAGTTAATCAAATTTGGACATCAAATCAATCAAATCAGATATCAAACCAATCAAATTCAAATCAAATTTGGACATCATTATTTAATGTAGTTTAGAATTATATAATTACAAGTAAAAATTTGGTAATTAAGTACCTGATTATCAAGTTTTTTTTACGTGCCCACGGGACTAAGCCGGTCATGTATTCTCGCTTCGGTCACTTTTGACGCTAGAGACGTTTCTGACACTTCGGGCATAAGAGTAATAAGGTCATGCGTGTTGTAATCGATACTTCCGTTATATGAGCCGAACTATTATGCATATAAAGATCTTTCGCTTCATTTTTGTTAGCATCAACGCCAGCCATTCTCCTTTATTGAATAAATAAAGATGACCACAAATATACAACTAAATACAAAGTATCTAAAACCTTTTTCAAATAAAGCGTAAATCATGTTTACCCTCTCATTCGCTTTTTCATCCAACTATTACATAGATGATTCCGAAGATTCAACGAATATGTTACAAGGTGAAGCAAAAACATCAATTCATCTGTTAAATTCACTCTCATTTCATAGAAGTTAAGCAACTCAAGCTTTAAAATAAGTATTGTAAAACGTATAAAAAAACCCCAAATCAGTCGTGTAACCATATCAGATCTTAGAATCATCTACGTACGTATGAATTTGACTGATATGATGTTTAGATTTTATAACAATAGTGTCTAAGTTTGATTACCTTGATGTCTTAATTTGATTTCTGTGATGTCTAAATTTGAATACTCTTATATCCGAAAGTAATTACTATCATGTCCAAATTTGATTGTTGTTATGTTCGAATTTGAGTGCTACGTTATCTGCAACAGGTATCCAAAATCGATAATTAGATTAAATTTTATGATTTGAATAAAATCAGTCAAGATGAATCCGGCCAAATGCACCAAAGAATTACAGTAATGAAATATGTTCTTCATAGTCTTGAATAATTTTCAAATAATTTTCAAATGGATATATTGGGAAAATGTGAACCGTTATTCAATATACTAATATAACATTAAAATAGCTTTATCGAACAATGTACTAAACATTCATCTAAAAAATATAAATTCTTAATTACATTCCGAATTACATTCTGAATAATAGGTTAAAAAGACAAAAATGTGGTGCAACGTTGTAAAGGTTAAATTTTTGTAAACAAACATAACCAGTTAATAATAAGGTAGCTATTTACTTACTAGCTATCTCATCTGCATACATAAGTTGTCATCGTAATTACCAATTTACGCATTATAGTATATGCTGTGATCTCTGGAATTGGCCTCTAGTACTATGCGCTTATGATATATAGTACATTTATATAGTATATGAAATATTTGAGATATAGTAAATATATAGGATTTTAGAAATAATTAGACTTAAAAAAATTGCATATAATAATGATATCTGCGAAGGGACTTGGTAGTGCTGATAATTCTAACACAAATAACACAACAAGATTTCATGCTTCTTACTAAATCACCCATAGAGTTGTACATTTGACTCGTATAGAGTTCCGCATATTCATTATAGCGACTATTAACTCAAAGATTGCATTCGCATATCAATTGCAGAGTGAAACATTACCCACGTATTTGTCTTACTTACGTTTCGAAAAGGTTTAAACAAGCAGCGAAGTTGAGGTTTTAAATGTAGGTTATAGATTACCAAATCCAACAGTTCCAATTCATTCAGCATATTGAATTACTATAAATACTTGTCGTGATATTAATGCTAAGCCTAATAAACAAGACTAATGTGACTGCCAATTAAAATTCAAAAGTAGACAGATATCAAGTTGCACATGATCAGTTATACATTCAGATCGCTTTTAATGTGAACAAATGTATCTGCCATGAACATATATATATATATATAATATAAAATAGGAAATTGGCAATCAATTGGGCAATATAATAAAGAAAGAGACGACTAGTGGTTCACGTGTCAAATAAGGTGGCACTGAAAGAAGTATCGGGCGATGATGTAACAATGGGTACTGCATCCTTTTGTTTGTTGATGTTACTAGTAATTTTTAAAAAATAATGAGTACAAAAAGTACTTTAAGCTGTATAAAAAATTTAAACTATTACCATTTTTTATTAAATTTGCTAAGCCACAACGTCGATCATCTAAATTTCAGAATTTAGACTTGTCCATTATGCTCGTGACATATGTATTATGACTTCGCCGTACTAATCCATGATATTTACAACAGCCCATGGAACATCTATTACATATACCTCACTAAATTAAACCTTGAAATGCTTACAATTAAGATTTCTAAATTTCATTTTGACAAATACTTGTAATACTATTTATAACATGACATGTACAAAACAGTAATAGTAGGGGTTTCAAATTTAACAAAATAAGTAGAATTTTTTAAATATTGATTTTGCCATATTAAATTATAAGTTGGAGAAATGAAATCAGAATTTTTATTTCTCAACTTGGAAATTCTAGTAGATTTAAATCTAATTCTCTTAATTAGGAATATCAGGATTATCCTCTTCAGCTTTACGTCTTATAGAATATTCACGAATAACTGAGGCAAAATGAATCTGTAGAGTACAGACAAATTGATTAATAATTTAGCATGATCTGTTATTTAAGGCTGATTAAATAGGAATTGTATTAAATTATATTAACATACCGAGATAATGGCTAATATCCCATAACCCACAAAGTTTACTATCGCAACAAAAACATATACAGAGTTGCAATCATTTTCACTAGTGTGAGCGGTAGGACGGTAACGCCGGAAGCTCGTTGAAGCAGGTGATTTGTGTGGCGTAGTAATGGACTAACGGCTATGTCGATCACCTACCTTAAATGGGTTTACCGGCAGTATACACTGTATTCGTTGTATACTTAGTGTCGGGTTGATAATTGATATCAGTAGGATAAGGGGGATCAGCGGGATCAAGGGTATAAGTAAAATAATCAGTATGAACATTATAATCAGTATAATAAGCATAAACATTAAAATTAGTATATATGAGATAACGAACATAAGTGCTATATCACGAATAGAATGTAAAACGTGCCTTATGTAAATGAAAGTATATAATAAAGGCTTCAAGCCCTACGAAGAAACGTTCGTTGTTCGTGATTCACATAAAACTTCTGTCCCCTAATAATAAAACCTTGCTTTCATTTTTAATATAATACCTACGATCTAAATACAGCACTCTCCAAATCTAACCGCCTCTTATCGACTAAGCCGTTCGTAGGTTACACGACATATCCGTTTGTCAAGCGACTGACTCGCCGTTTCGCCCGTGTCACTAGCATTTGTCTTACAAGAATCAATAATTTTTTGCTTAAATCCAGCAGTAATAATGATCAAAAATATATCAAATAGAATTTGTCCTATTATAACAGCATAAAATATTTAAAATAGAATTTGTCCTATTATAACAGCATAAAATAGTTTAAAATAAAATTTTAAAAAAGAGCAGGACTTTCCTAATGTATTATAAAAAGGTTAGTATGTTTCATAATATTAAAGCTACTGTATAAAACCATCACTTATATAATACATACCGCACAGCAAACAACAATAAGTCCAAAAGCAGTTATTAGAAGGATTATAACAAAAACAATTAAATGCAAATAAAAGTATCCATAATCATAGACTAAAAAAATATAAATTCATATCATTTAAGGTCAAAATACTGTAGAGAAAAACCATGTAAATAAATAAATAGTACTTACATAAGCAATCTACACAGATGCTTGCGGTCGAGTTTTTGTTGTCACCCGACGTTAACATCACATTCACTGGGGAAGCATTTTGAGAGCCATGGGCAGTGATAACTCTTATAGAATTGATAACGGTAGCTAATGCTATAATCTATGATTAGAAAATAATTTTAGTTGGCACACAAACAGTCTCAATTGATATTTGAGTTCATATTGAAAGATAACTTGCCAGTGTGATGACGGATCTTAGATAGGATTTAGATAGAAATAATAAAAGAATAATAAAGTATCTACAACTGTTAAACATAAATTACTTACCCGACCTTAATAAAAGTGCAAGTGTTGTCTTGTAAGATCCCGTGACCATCGTTAAATCCCACCCCTAACAGAACCCGTCCGCCCCAAGAATAAACTAAACACGCAGTCGATCGTTCGCCATAGTCACGTGCCCAGACCGAAAGAGACGAGTCCCGCCCCCAATTCGACGTAGTGAAAACCCAGTTGAGACAAAAAGATAAGATGGGAATTAGTTAAAAGAGTAGGTCGAAGGAAAAGACTCAAGAAAAAGAGATCAGTACTTACCTACGAACGATAAATCACTCGCCAAATCCACACGCCTTTCTCAAGACCGCAAGCCGTCCGATCGTTACACGGAGCCGACCTTCGATTAGAGACAGACTCGCCGATTTAGGAGTTCTCAATACCCTGCATGGCCTTCGTGGCTACCGTGATACTGGAAATTGTGATACCGAATATCGTAACTGATCACGTGAAAAATGCACGAAATGCAATAAGTGCAATAAGTTACATTTAGGATCGGAAACGGTATTTCGGATCCAGAAAGGTAGATAAGGAATAAGGGGAGGATGTGAGGATAAATTACACATCCTTAAAGATATTAAATAAATCACTGTAAATAGTTTTAATTAGTTTTAAAGAATAATAAGTGTAAAGTCGTATTTGTGAGCGACAAATTTAGTATTATAAATAAAGGCCAAAATGGCCCTTAAGAGCAGCATGCTTCATTTGCTTTATCAAACAATAAATCCTAATATTCTACATTGTATTTAATAAACACTAACACTATTACCATTACAAACCCTGTGAACCCCTAATAATGTCGTTGTTTAGCCCTTGACCATGTGACTTACCCTATTTGCATTCGTTGACCCAAAGTGACCAAAAGCCTTAACTGCCCACAAGCCAAATCTAACACCCTCTTTTGAAAAGGTTACTTGTCATACATTAAACAAGGTTTTGAATTTTGGAATGACCAAGTCACAATCTTCCGAACCTAACATCAGTCATAAAATTGTTATAATAATAACACCCACTCTTAGAGAAATGTAATAGCAACAATGTGTCAGTTTGGTACATGAAGTCATTTGAATCAATAAAGAACAATAAAGAATTGGTTTAAAGTCAAGCTGCAGGAGATTAAAAGTAAATCTATTTATAAGAGAAGTAATATTGTTAATTATATTATGCTAAAATTATATTGATAGACAATGCGCACATACAGTAACCAACAAAAGTAATGCCCAATTTTTGATCAAAAAATAAAATTTTTGTTTATTTAATTTTGGTTACAAATATAACAATTTTTTTTTTTATATTAATTTAATATTTCACTGAGTGGCCTTTTACATTTGTGATAGTGTCAATTTTTTGTCATTGAGTCTGCAATGACATGAAGAACTGATGTATTCAAATTTGACCATGCTTCTTGTAAGGTCATTTTAAGATCAGATTTATTTCTTGGAAAGTCATCTCAGTTCTGAATATTGTCCTTCATAATCTTCCAAATATTTTCTATGAGGTTAAGGTCAGGGGATCATAAGGGCCAATTCATATAATCAATGTTTTTCAAATTTAGCCAATTCGACACCTTATGAATTGGAGCATTATCATGCTAAAAAATCAAATAGAGATGTTTAACAAATAGACTGCAACTAAAAACAGTATGAGATGGTTATTTAACACCTTGATATAAATATTTTTATTAATTTTTTGCTTGGAATCTTTGTAATCATCAAAAAATACTATGGGACCTTTGATATTATTAATAAAACATAACCAAACTATAACTGAGACCTTTCCACTTCTAAAATTTGGTTACAAACACTCATGTTTGTATTTTTCATCCACATAACACTATACATGAACTTGACAGGATTGTTTACCTACTTTTATACTCATTTCATCTGAAAAAATGATATGTCTTCAATAGTAAGCATCCTTATTTTTATTCTAATTACACCATTTCATATGTTTTTCTATATTGCTACTAGACAAAAAAGGTTTCAAAGCAGCAATGTGAAAATGAAGTTCAACATTGTGTAAGGTCCTAGCTTCAATCTGCACATTACATTAAAGGTTTAAATTCTTTACAATTTTGAGCAGTGGCACATTTCTTTCCTTCAATGCTTTTTTTATTATGACAGTCTTTTCTTGCTTCTTTAAGATGGGGAGATGTTCAGACCAAGGTAAATTCTTGATTTTTTTGGTTCTCTTGTATTTTTATAAAAATCTTCAGACTATTGTTAGGTCATGCTTAATCTTGTAGACAACTTGTTCAGCACTCATTGTACTGATATGAGCAAGAATTATTCCTTTTTTTTTTCTGTTATTTGTTTGTGTGACATTTTTATTAAAAAAAAATCTTTGGTGTGTGCTTGGTTCATTTAATGTCAAAGAAGCAAAAAATAAAAAAAATTTGCCTAAAATTCATTAGAATGGGGTATACACAGTTCTTTTATTTGCTTATGTGTGATGATCTGCAAATCAGGTGTTACTTTTGTTGGCTACTGTATATATATAAGTATATCTCTGTTTTTAGAAAGATTATTGATAAGTAGCGACAAGAAAGTTATGGATAAATTAATTTTAGTGAATAGTATAAAATTTCCTGATTCAATAGAAAGAATACCATATTTTTGGAATTGATTTCTTTATAAAGAACATTTTAGTAACAATAATACAATATCATTATTAAAAAATGAATTTAGATTTTCAAATTTCTTACTTGTACATATGTAATGTAAACAAATTGTTTCATACATATAATATATATCATAAAGATTTTTCATATTATTGGTATACTACTACCTTCATTATTCTTTATCAATTGTCATGAATTCCTTATGCCATTTTTTGAAATAGGCTTAGATAGTGTTACCTAGTAGAGTATGGTAATGTATTGTTTATAATTGCCTACAAATTTATCTTCAATATTGCTATTTTTGTACTTGTATGTTTTGTAATAAATTCTCCAGATTTCTTTATTATAAATGATAAACAACTATGTCATTTATGTATTGTAGTGTGATCAGTACAATTGTGTAATCAGTATAATTTCGATCACATATAGATAACTTATAAAATATGAATGAGTCAGCTTTTGACATGTCATTATAATGGTAATTTAAAGAAAAATAAATAATTTGGTTTTGTATAAGTAATATGTAAAATATTATAATGAACTCTATTATCATTTAGCTATAAAGCCATGTTATAAATCTTGTCAGATAAATTTTATGTCCTACATTGGTGATCATAAATAATGCAACAAAAAAAAAATTTGTAGATCGTATTATCTCATGCAATTCCAGGCATATTTCTTAAATTTTTTTTTTATTTTATTCACAAATAACAAATTATCATTAATAAAAAGAATTTAAAAATTTAATGATTAAAATTTTTTGAGGGAATGAGCTTTATTTCAATATATATGTTGCATTATTTTTGCTCGTTTTAACAGCAACATAATTGTAAAACAAAAAAATTTTTTTTAATATAAAAAAAAAATTTTTTTTCTAATAATTTTCAGCTATCACCATCTGGTATAGCCACCCCAGGTTCTAATTACATCATGAATTCATTTTGGCATTAAATGAATTAACCTCATACATCGATCACCTGTCAGACCATCTGAATTTTTTCTCAGAGGTCTTTTTCACTTGAAATTTGACCAGAAAGGTCCCTAAGCTAATGATCAACTTTGTCACACAAGTGTTTGATCAGGTTTAAATCAGCTGATTGGGGAGGCCAGTCAAAAAACTTTATCTTCTTCCTTGTAAGCCAATGTTTGGTCAAGGTTGCCATATGACAAGATGCTCCATCTTGTTAAAAAACAACTTCACCAACTTCAAATCCATGATCCTTAATTATTTACATTAAATCTTTACAGAGTATCTTTAGGTACAGATCTGTATCTATCATATCATCGATCCTACAATAGCTGTTAACATCATGAGAGGTAAAATAACCCAAAATCATAATTGATCCACTGTTATATTTCATAGTAGACTTTACATAGAACTGATTTAATGGTTCTTCATGATGCTTTCAATAGTACTGCTTACCATTTGATTCAAAAATTTAGAACCTTGACTCATCTGACCAAATTACCTTGGACCAATCTTTAACAGTCCATTTTTCATATTTTTTTTGCAAAAGTAAGCTGCATTTTTTGATGACTATCACTCAGGTAGAGGTTTTTTTTTTTTATTCCAAACACTAAACCATGGTTCAAAGTATTTGCCAAATAGTAGACACTGAAATTTTAATATCTTCATTTATTTTGAGGTAAATCCTCACTTCAACAACAGTAAAGCAGTGATGAGAGGTAATTAAATTTACTATTCTTCTTTGGGTTAGTTCATTCAACAAAGTTGGATGACTAACCCTTCCTAAATCTTCAAGTGTGTGGTTTGTTAATTACTTTTTTCTAATTTGCAAGACTGTGAAAAAGTTAACATTGTGAGCCTGACCTACTGCTCTTATGATATATCTTTTTTGAAGAGAAAGCAATATTTGGGCTCATTTGGCAGAGGTTGTATAGTTTTTTTTCTGATTTATAAGCAATACTAACATTACACAAGATGCAGAATCAATAATGAAACTTCCATTTTTATATGTTTTATGTAATACAACTCATGCAATCTGAGCTTTGTCAAAAATGATCAAAAATAATGCAACACATAATTTGCAATAAATTTATAATAATCTTCGCATTAGTAATAATAATGATTATTGAAATTTTGCTATCTAAAAAAGATAGTATTTGTAAATAAAATAAAAAAAAAATTTAACAAATATGCCTGGAATTGCATAAGATAATACAATCTGACTAAATTTTTTTTTGTTGTATTATTTATGATCATCAGTGTATTAGTACATGTGGTAATAGTAGGATAAAAAAATAAAGTAGTGTATCTGTTATGCAATGCTATCTGCTAACCTTGGCAAATGTTTTTAGTAAGTTTATAAAATGCTATTAAAAGACCTGTATTATATTTGAATTTTGTCATATATAATATTTCTCTATATAAAGATTGCTTTACAGCTGTTTATAAAAAAATGTAGGCAAATAATTATCATATAACTAGGTGAGAAATTGATTAATTTGAAAATTCTGGTTAGTATAAATTAAGATATAAATAGAACAATTTTAAAAAATCAAAAATTGAAAACATATCGTTAATTTCTCATAGTACAGTAATCTATAACTTTTTGAAACTGACTATAATGTAGTATTAGGAGTGATAGAGAAATTTTGATTTTTAGGCTCATGGTGATTTTCAGAATTGCTTATTGTTTCAGAATGTACCAGAAACTGAGTTTGTATGATATACAATGTAGTGTATGGTTTACTTGCAAGTTTGAGGTGTTTACAAATTCTTGGATCTAATTGGATGATTAATTCTTGTAACTTTGTGTAGCACCCGAACAATGCTATAAAAAAGAAAGTGAAGTAAGTAGTTTATGGTTTACAGCTGCCCCAGTGAGACCATGAAAGATTATTGTATATGCACTAATCTGATTTTTTTGAAATAAAATCATTAGATCAGGTATAATGTAAAAATCACACTTTTTTTAAAAAACAGATGATAACTAAAAATTTTAACTATAAAACTACTTTCTGCACTCTAATAAAAAAAATTTAAGTAAAATTTTGGTATAGAGCATGCATATTGTAATTTCTAGAGATGTGCCTCTTGTGTAAAATGCTGATGTTATTTAATTAATTCTTGCACAAGATAATATAAATAATTTATTATAACATCAGCATTTCATGTGAGAGACACATCTTTAGTAATCCCTATATCAATCTTAATATGAAACTCATACAGAGGATCCCAAAATTCTGGATCAAAATACTTCGGAATCATGATTAGCAGGACCAGAATTAACTAATTTTGCCCAAGATTACTAAAAGTTTTACTAATAAAACTATAGCTCACTTATTAAGTAAAGCTGCCTAGCTGATAATTTGACCCAAAAATGTTAACTTATATTACTAAATGTGAGCTAAATCTGATAGTTCTAACCTGGAATTTTGGAGATTCCCCTGTATAAGTTTTAATATAAGGTTTTAGTACTTTAAAATATTATGCATATTAAAATTGTTCTGATTATTCGAAAGATCTGATTGGTGCATATATACAATCTTTCATAGTCTTACTAGTGCATGTACAATTCTCAGCATATGATTGGGTAATCTGTTATCATGACTTTGTGTAGCACTCTGAACACAATACTTTAAAAGATAGGTACCAGGAACAAATGCCTCTATATGCAAAATCTTAAAATTAATTTGTTCACATGACTTATTGATGATTTAATATTTTTTAAAAATATAAATAAGCATATACATCTGTAAAATCGAAGATGCTATAACAAACAATAGTAAAAATAAGTTTTTTAGACACAAAAATTAATGTCTCATATAAATTTAAAGATCTCAATACTAAATATTTGGTAATTTTCATTTTTTTTCATCAAATTTTTTATCAGGCAGATAAAATAATAATCACTAATTGTCAAAAATTTAATCAAAAGAATTTGGTAATCATTTCTAAATACAGATACTGTATGTCTTGTAGATTTTTAATGTTTTTTGTAGAACCCCAAAATTTTGAATCAGATTCATTGGAACTGCTAAAATTTAAGTTAATATTCAGATTGCAACTTCTTTTATAAAAAGATATTTTCTTATATCAGAAATTGACTGCAATAAAGAATATGATTTCTTATAACTAAAATAGTGTTTATTGTTGTTTGGTAATTTGGCAAGTCTGTCACAAATTTCTTTCAATCCTTGTGTAACTTATAACAGCTAAGTCAAAATAGGTGTATTAGATTTGGCTAAATGGTTTATTCATAGATAAGTACTACTCTTTTATTCTAAATCTTTTCTTTAACCTATTCTTCTATTAACTCTTGCCTTCTCTTGTCTTCTTTTTACTTCCTTAATCTGAAATTATAATACATTAAATTAAGTTTGAATCCTTTTTTTGCATTAATGACTTAGTAATATGACTTATAGCAAATAATCAAAATGCAGTTTAGTGATTTATAAAGAGACAAATAATATGAATAACAATAGTTTTAATAACAATTTATTAGTTTATGTTGGATTATAGTTTACTTTTAATATGGGTCATAAACATATTTTTATATATTGCAAAAATGTATTTACTTAAAAGTATCTTTTCATATTTGTTATTTTTCTCCTAGATGAAAAGTTCTTTATTTATAATAAAAGTATTGTTTACATTTAAGGTTAATTTCCTCTAGATTATCTATTTACACTATATAATTATTAAAGCCTCTTTTCTTTCTAACCTAAAGAAAAACTAAATATACAATATATCATCGATCTATTCCAAAGTAATAAAAGTAATAAATATAATAAAAATAATAAAAATAAGAAAAACAAGATTTTTCTTATTTTTTATATAACTAATTATTTGAGTAAAAGGTAATTTCAATGATCAATTATATATAACTATGATAATATATAACTGATTTTGGCAGATAGCCTATAAACATATACAATCATATGCTATTTAGCATTATAGACATATACTGATCATATAATATTAATTTTATTATATAACTATTTTTATGAAGTAGCAAACTTAAATAAAAGTGCAATTATTGAAGATATTATTTTAATTGACTAATCAATCAATCCAAGCTATACACAATAAAACATATTAACATAGTAATTGAAAATAACTTATTATAAAATGACTTAGTACAGTTTTAGTTCTAAAGATTGGTCTATAAACTAATCTATAGTACAGTCTATTGGCTAGTTTTCAAAGTAGGCTATGTGGCTTTTAATTTTGCTATATATAAAAAAAAATAAATTAATTATATTAGCATTATCAAATATAAATTTTTAAAAAAACTCATTACAAATTTTATACTAATATTAGTTGCAACATTATTGTTTAATATAAGCTTTAATATTTTTATTTTATATTTAAAAATTATCTAAAATTTGTATTATTTATTTTAAATTTTTGACTTATAGTTATTATCATGAATTTTGATTAAGAATATTACAATTATCTTGTCAAAAAAGATCTAATAGGTCTTGAATTATCTTATTATATAATAATAAGTTATTTTTAATTTTTATGTTAATATATCTTATATTATACAGCTTAAATTTATTGATATATATATATATTTTTTTTGGTGTTAAGGTGACCTTTTGGGTTTTTTGACTTTATTTAACAATAGTAGATGTAGTTTAGTGAACCACTACAGGAAGAGCATACAATTGGCTATATGTGTAACTTTTCTATATTACCTATTTAAGGAGTTCACTTGAAGGTTTCCTACCAATTGCTGTACCTAATATCCCTGCTTGAATATTTTACTTTAAACCCTCTGAACCTGCAAATCTGTTAACTTCACTAGGTCATATCTGATGCCCAGATTATCATTTCAATTTTAGACTATTTTATCTTTGAGATAAACTCTCTAGAGCCTTTTGTATCTATTTTTATAGCTGACCTAGATATTACTATAATAGAACCAACACTTGCAGTCAGGGCTTAACTATTAAACCACTATGTTCTTGTAGAGTTCACTTAAACCCAACATCTACTTCATAGTATAACTCTAGTACTTTAGTATACTTTTATCTTTTTATCTAGCTTTTTATCAAACTTTTAATCCAGATATTCTATATAGGACTATGACCAGTCTATTGATATATTAGGTCAGCCTGATATCCTTTTCCTTTAGTTCATTTTGATGGCCTGATTGGTGGTACTTCAAGACTCCAAACCTGGAGGTTCTTGCCTATTCAGCTACTACAACTGGGTACTACAACCTTGGTATCTGTTTTTTCAGACTTGCCTTTACAGTAGGGCCATCAAAGATCCAGCTACCTCTCTACTCAGGTCTTTCCAAATAGACTTCTTGTTACACAATTTTAACAGATTTATACAACTACAAAGACTTATCTAGTGTTTGTACTGCCCAATTGGTAATTTGCATTCCTTCATGTAACTACAAACCTTGTTCCAAAGGACAATATTATATGACTTGTTACACAAATATCCTATAACCTGCCAGTTATGCTGGTGCAACCAAATTATTAGTAACAGTTGTTATAATATAAATATTATATAGATGATTATCTAAATTTTTATCATCAATAGGATTTAAACACCCAACCCACCAATTGGAAAGTTGACAACCTGATCACTTCACTAGGTCACTACACCCTTATTGATATATATAAGTAAAGTAAAATCTTTAATAATTTATTATTAAAAATGCACTTTTGTTTAAGTTTACTACTTTATAAAATAGTTATACAATAGATTAATATTATATAATTGATATGTGTCTATAATGCAAAATTTCATATAACTAGTACATGTCTATAAACTCTTTAGATTTTGGAGCTTATACTATTGTAAGGCCCAATAATGTAATGAAATTAAGATTCAAGGCTTTATATAAGAATAGATATAGTAATCAATTCTTTGATATAAATATTCTAACAATTAATTACATTAATATGATTAAAAAATAAATCAAAAAGTAAGATTTAATAGATAAAGGAGATTTATTATCAAAGAGAATTTATTAAATAAAAGAGTATAAGTAGATAAATTAGAGGAATTGAATTAAATAAAAAATGAAATAAATATAATTAAATAAGTTATAGTTAAAAAAATAATATAAATAAAGACTAAAATAGCCCTTTAAAGCAGTATGCTTCATTGGCTTTATTAAAATACAAGTTTCAATAATTATAATGTCTATAAAAAAAATACTAACACTAAACCTAGTACATATTCTGTAAAATCTATAAACTTCATTATTTGTTCAAGTTCTTGTTCATGTAATTTATTCTACTTGTATTCATTAACCTAACATAACTAAAAGCTTTAATTACTCATTAGTCAAATCTAATATTCTTTTTTAAAAAAGTTACTTATTATATATTACATGATATTTTGTAATATGAAATAACAGAATTGCAAACTTTCAAACTAAACACTATATAGATTTTTTTCATTTCTGGTTTTATAAAACAACTTTGTGCAGCTATATATAGTTTATAAATGATTCAGATGAGGATATACAAAATTTTGAATATGATTGGATAATTAATTCTTGTAACTTATCTTATAATTTCTAAATTTGTATATTATAAAAATTTTTTATATTAATATCATGCTTGTATTTTAAAGTGTTTAGACTTTTTTATTTAGTTATTGATTTGAATACAGACTTTTACTATTTATTATTGTAGTTTTTTAATTGTTAGATTATTATCTGTTTTAAACAAGATTTCATTTGTATTATCAATTTTGTTATACAACCTTTTTACTATTTTATATCTTTTTTTTTATAAATTTATCTTATTTCATTTTTACATAATTTGAAGTTGTGCAAAATAGCACTTGCTGTTATAATAATTTACTTTATCTTAGTAGTTTATATATAATTTAGATGTTAATATGTAAAATCTTAAACCTGATTGGATGATTAATTCTTGTAACTTTATATAATACTTTGAACAATGCTAAAAAGGATATGATATTTTTGTTTTATATATAATAAATAAAGTGCAATTGGTTTATTATAGCTTGCATTAACCTATATAGTATTTTATTTGTATATATATATACATTTCAAATCTAAAATCATATTTTGTTTTCTAATTGTTTATTTCTAATCTTACAAATCTTGACTTTATATATATTACATAATTTAAATAACAAAAAAAGAAAACCTATAAATTATTTAACTTATTATCTTAATAATAAGTAAAATAGTTTACAAGTTTTCTTTATTTCTATAAAAAAAAGGTAACTTGTTTAAATTAGATTTAATAAAATATAACAAAGTTAAGTTATATCTTGTTTTTGTTTATATTAAAAACAAAATTTATTGTTTTATAATAAGTAAAGTATCTTTATATTATATATAATTCTAAAAATTTATTTGTCTTTTAGCAATCTGTATTACTTTATATCATATGCCTTGTAATATGTTATTTATATAATATCTATTTTTACTTAATATATAGTTTGTATAATGCATATCTAGTAATTTGATTAGCTGATATAAATAAAAATATATAGCAAATTGAACAGTACAGAAACATAAATTGAGATGGATATTTGAAATTATAACAGTATATATGATTTGTAAAAAAAAATTTTTTTAAAAAAAATTAATTTTCTATAATCTTATATAAAAAAAACAATACTTACACTTGTACATATCTACAACTCTGAAATCTGTTATAACAAATTTCTTGCATACTTCAATTGACTCTTAATTTCACAAGACCAAACTATTGGTTCCTTCTTTAAACATTTCCAACAATATAACCTTATACATTATGCTATCTTTTCTATTAATACTAACATTAATGAAGCCTATATCTACTTATCTTCTAAACTGCACTTATTACCAAAACACACTTTTATTAACCAAAAGCTTCTATACCAGTATTTCAACACCTCTCTTAAGTCTCAAACATATGAAACACTTAATCTTAATATTGCTACCTACAATATTCAAGGTTTTAATGATATAAAAAAGAAACTTTTATTAAAAGAATATTGCCTTCAAAACAACTTACAAATAATGTGTCTAACTTAGAGTTCAGGGCATAGGAAAAAAATTGGACATGCCCATATAAGCATGCCCTTGAGCTAAGGCATGCCCCTCATGCCCATGGGCATGCCCTTTTTAAATCATATAATTAACATATAGTTTAAAAATCTT
>CAJVQA010001876.1:0-23823 GCA_910591915.1 Cetraspora pellucida
GATATAATAGATATAATATATATAATAGATATAGTAGATATAATAGAAATGATAGATATGATAGAACTAATAGATCTAGTAGAAATGATAGAAATGCTAGAAATGATAGATCTACTAGAAATGATAGAAATGATAGAAATGCTAGATTTCTAGCACAGTAATTTGAGCCAATCAGAATCAAGTCACATGTATTACAATTAGTGCTTTTCATCAAAATCGTCCTAATCTTGTGATCCTGTGATCAGAATCACATGATCTTATGCTTGTTAGAATAATCTCAGTGAGCTGAATCTAATAGTAGTTGTTTTATCCAAATTGGTTTGATACATTAAAAGTTATGATCAAAAATATATAAAACTCTTAATATTAATACTATTAATTTAAATTAGCTAAAATTTTAATATAAATAATTGATTATATATACTATCTATAATAAAAATTTAAGCTAATTTGGATTAATAAGTATCAAGAAAATTAAAGTCAAATTTTGAAAAAATTTAACAAATTTTATAAAAATTGTTACTAATTAATAGTAATAATAATCATTTAATATCATTATATATCAAAAATTATTATATATCACTAATAATATATATTAATATATAGCATTAATCAATATATATTGATTATTTTTAATCAATACATATCAATTAAATACTATATATATATCAATATAAATCTGTTTAAAAATTTTGATAATAGTTTATTTCAAAAATAAAATAGTTCTAAGTTTAAAACAATAATCTGAATATAACTTAGTAATGTTAATACAGATTCAGATTTAAAAGTTTAAAATAGAACATCTAAGAAAAGATATTAAATATAATAGTTAGCAAGAAACCTTTAGATAGACTTTTTTAATAAGTAATATAGAAAAGTTATATGTATAACTAATTGTATACTCTTTTTATAATGGTTTATAAAATCACATTATTAAAAAAATCATTAATAAAAATCAAAAGACCAAAGAGGTCATCTTAAAAAAAAAAATACTAAGATTGTAAAATACAAAATAAAAATTGCATGTAAGAATTAAAGCTTAAACAACATTATTTATAATCTAAACCATAGTCAACTAATTATAATATAAAAAAAATTTATATTATTATATTTTTAAAATTAAAGTACAATTTTAAAATAAAATAAAGATTAGATATAAAAGTTTAAATTTAATTAAATTAAAATTTTAAAAGTTTTAAATATTTTTACTTAGTATATTTAATATATATTAGCAAGTACTTTTTTAAGATATAGTGCTTTAGTAGTTTTTTTTGATAAAAATTAGAAATTCTTTATATAATATTATAATTTTTAAAAAAATACGTTTTATTAATTTAATTTTTTTAAAAAAATTGAATTTGAGTAACAAAAAAAATCTATAAATTATGCTTTTGACTATTTACTTTTTTTAGTATATATTTTAAAACAAGATAATTAAATATTTAAAACTTCGATATTATTTGAATCATTCTATTAAGACAATTCAAATAATATTAAAATAATAATTGCTTAGTTAAAATTATAATTTGTAAACAATTCTTAATTTAATATATTATGATGCATTTCTTTTTTTATTAAAGTTAGGACCAATATTAGCAGAATACATAGAAAATAATATCTATATACAGAATTTGCAAAAACAGAATGAAAGTTTATTCTGAAAGCAAAAAAAAAAAATTCCACAAATTTGGATATTATTATATTACGCATACTTTTTTTGAATTTTATTTAGGATTAACTGTTAGAATTGTTCCATAGTTTCGGGCAGGATTATGTTGGCGTTAGGCCAGAATTATTTTTTGATGCAAGCTGAATGAAATGATTAAACAATCAATAAAATGTTGGAAGATTACTAAGTTAAAAAAAAAAAAGTAATAATTAATTTCCGATTACGGGTTTCTGATTTCTTTAACCTTTTTTTGACTTCTTAGGCTAAACAAAATTTATGCATTTATCATTTGTAAAATTTGATTAAATATTTTAATGCGCAGCTCTTATTTCTGCAAATATATTACAAATTGATGAATACACAACTTTTATTTCTATAAAAATAATAAAATTTTTACAAAATAATAAATACTCAAACTTTGTCTAATCTAAAAATGTTGAAGAAATCAGAAATCACCAATCGGAAATTAGTGATTACTAGGCCTAAAATTTTCTTAATCGTTTAACTGTTTAACCGTTAATTTGGCCAACATTGTAATAATTCCGGCCCACAACCAGCATAATTCTGCCCGGAACTATGGAGCAATTTTTAAACGGTTAACCGGTTCCAATCCCTAGTGATTACTTTTTTTTTAATGAACAAATTTCACATAATTTTGCAAACCGCAATAAAACTGAATATGTGATATAATGTATAAATCAAAATATGTGGTATTTGTGTAAAAATCTATTATCGATGATTTTTATCATAACGGTGGATTTTGCAAATTGCTAGTTCCCAGATCTGATAGTCAACTTAGCAATAACGATCCCTTAAATTATATTTGCGTAAAATAGTCAACTGATTAGTCCGTCCTACAAAGTACCTCCAATCAAAATTTTAACACAAAAGATTCACGTCCACCTGATTACTTAGAACGGGGATCCATCACCTTCCAACTATTACTTAGGATAGAGTAGTTAAATTTTAATCTAATGTTAGTGCATAGCATATACTGGGTGTTTGATAAGTCCCTAAACAGGTCCTTTTTTATATCTCAGTCAGTATTAGTCTTTATTATATAACGATTACTAATCATTGCATTTTTTTATATAGTATAGTAATTTATTTAGTGATTAAAAAAAAAAGGGTCCTGTTTAAGGACTTATCAAACACCCGGCACGTCACTCTGGTTAGATCGACATCTGTATATAATGATATATGGCCATAACGACATTTTGAGCTTGTATATTAATATGAGAATGTCTTTGGTTAAACCGACATCTGGACATATCCATTACGGCGCGTTTGTCAAATTTAACTAATATTTTGTCCCCGAATTTAAGTTTTGGGGTCCAAATTTATTATTGATTAAACTCTAAAAAAAATCATGACTCTTTAATCTATAATAAATAACGTCCAACTATAGGTCTAGCTCATTATCCCATTATCACAGCCTATTTTAAATTTTTATAAAATTCGGATCACCCATTTTAAATTTATCGTTACATATATGGGGTGCCAGTAGAAACCAAGCAAATTGTTTTTAGTGAGTTATATTAAAAATTTAAATTAAAATATCTCAACAACTATTAAACCAAACTTGGTAATTTCATTTTAATTTTAATTCTATAACTATATAGAATTAAATAAAAAAAATTTTATCAAGTTTGATTTAATAATTGTTGATATATTTTATTTTAAAGTTTTAAAAAATTTACTTAGAAACAATTTGCTTGGCACCCCCTCATATATACGGACATACAATTTAATGATCATTACGATCAGTAACATTTAAAAGTGCTTGAAGCTACCAATTTAGGCACGCTAACTAAAATTAACCCCTGAAATTAGATCATCCTTGCCCGCATTAGTTAGTAGTTTTAGCAGGTTCAACTTAAGACGCTTGAAGTTACAACTTCAAGCACGACATACTGAATGTTTCATAAGTCCATATACGCGGTCCCTTTTTTAAGTGACCTTATATATTAGAGATAATTATGTATTTGTATAAATAATCATCGTAATCTTATATATAATGTTGCTTAAAAAATAGGGGGTGTGTATAGGAAACACCCAGTATATATGAAATCAATTAAATGACTCACAATCGATGGTTAAAATTTTAAATCTTGGGGTATTTGTTTTTGAAGAGTCTCGATGTAACCAGAGTAACTTGTATCATTTATTATTGATAAGTCTAATGATTATTCTGCCTAGAAATGCTGTGAAATTAATTTCATCAAATTTCACCAACATCTTTAATCCATAAATTGGTTAATATCTCATAATTTAGGATCTTTAAAATACACTATATGTAATAGATCATGATTCATCGCGAATTTAGATATATATACAGTACAGTCTAACGGTCTCTTAAAATTTTGTAAAGACCATACATAGTATGTCTTTATTTCATTTAAGTGTGAAAAAAAAAACTTTAATTGTCATTTTTAAAAGAGGATTTCCTTTTCGATCTTTTCGAAAGTAATTTTTATATACAAATGACATAATGGCTCTATAACTTTATTTGTAAAAATATATTGGTTGTCTTTACGAATTTTAATCGAAGTTATCACATCGTACATCTACCTAAAATTAGTAAAGAATCTTTATAATATATATGTAGAAAAAAGAAATTATTTAAAAATCTTTATTAATAAATTTTATTATCATTTTGATTAGCATAGTATATCGAACATCCAGTGCAGTACGTACTAAATAATGCTGCGATGCATTATTTTGAACTCACAATTTAAAGTAGCCAATAATTAAAACTCCGACTTATATAAATCGATGGAATATCGAATAAATTAGATAAATATTGATGTTTTAAAAATTTTTTGACAAAATTAATTATTGACCCACTTTAAATTATGTCCCTTGAGGTATTATTTTGATAATTGTTGTTATCATAATACGTATTATATATAAATGTTTGAAAAACAGATAACCTTTCACATTAATATCACTAATATTAAATGGGATTCTCCAAAAGGAAATAAAATAAAAATCATTAACTCTTACTGTTACAAAGAGTTTGCACACAAATATTTTCTTTACTTCTTTCGTGATGTTAAATAGTTAAGTGTATGACATTCTAATCATTAAAAGCTTTCACTCCGGAAAAACTTATTTGCTCAAGCTAAACGTTTCAGAAACTCGAAATTAGATAGCACACAACTATACGTAACAATTAAACAATCTCTTGTCATTAGTTATTTATTTTTAGATTAACAAAAGGCATTGCCCACCCACCCCTTCTTTGTCCCATCGGTCTGCTTCAAAGTTAGGATCATAACACGTACTTATATTTCAGAGGACCTTTACCGGACGATTTAAAGGACACCTGGCTCTAGACATAGGGATGTTTCTGTACTTTAGTATATGAGTGCTGCCAATGGAAAATGAGACTTCGAGCTTTCAATTAAATTTGTATCAGACACAATTTATCTAATTTATTAAGGATTATGTCCGACATAAAATATAATTGAAATCCCGAAGTACCATTTTCCTTGGCGGCATTCATATACCAATCTTCCAAGCGCCGTCTTAAAAAAAAAAACTTTACAGACCAATCAAAATTCAAGGTTGAAGCTTATGTTTTTATAACAGGTGAAAAACCGAGTTGTTTTCAAAACAGAGTTAACACTTATGTACCAAAAATCTAAGAAATTTAAATGTACGTATGTACTTATATTGATATGTATTACAAATATTAACCACATGATTATTGAAAAAAATCGCGTAAACCTCTTTCTGAAAATAATAATAACAATTAAACTATAAACAAGTTTCAGAATTGAGAAAACACTCTGCAATTAAGTTATCTAGTTGATTTATACAGTGTGACAAGCTTTTATATAACAATAATTTTTTTACTAAACTAGGAAAATTTAAATGATGTAGTTGTCTATTGTCAACCAATCAAAATTTACACAATTTAATTGGTTAATACGTAATCGTGTTTAACATACCCGATACAATCATAACAAATATAGATCGATATCGGTTACTTTTCCTTGTTGGGTAACGTATGATATTCGAACGCATGTTCGAGACCTGGTCTGTTCGATCTAATCGAATATATATTCCTTATTACACATAAATAAGTAAAAAATATTCTGACAAAGCATTGAATCTTATTAAAACCTACGTGTTATAAAACTACTATCATAACAACGATTACATATACGGAAATAATTCAACACTTTTTTAAGTCTAATCATTAAATTGTCAAAACTGTATGCCTAAGACAAAGTTAATATGAAAATTCAATAATGACATATAAAGTTTAAAAGCTTAAAGTGAAAAAGACAAACGTGTCAATTTGTCATCACCGCATTAATTTGATTCTTTGTATATGACATTATTCTACGATTAGGCTTACGAATTATTGTATTTTTTCTATTAAGTTACAAAAATTTTATTTTAATTGGTATTAAATATGCAACACTTGTTTTCCTATTACGTATGCATTTTATCTACATTCTTATCGCTATTAAATCTACATAATCTTTACGCTTACTGATAATTTATTGCTGTGGTTACTTAAAAGTGTTACTTATCCCCACGTTTCATATATCTTAGAATTTATGTGTAACTTTATAAATCATGATCCCATTACAATAAATTTTAATATCCATATTAATCTAACTAAAATTATAATTATATTAGATTTAGCTAATAGGTATCATATTATGTAAAGCAGGTATCTTGAATACACTATATGTTTGCTAAATTATTATTGGCAAATCTTTTTTTTTTAAAAAAAAATACTTATTAAGTCTTTTAAAAATAATTGTGAAAATTAAAGTTGTAGTTTTGATTCCTATTTGATTATATCAAACTCATTTCTCTTTTTAACTCTAATTCCTAATACTAACTCTAATTTCTGAAGAACATGAATCTTCAAAAGTTTAAGATTTATATTAAAATAGGTAACCAAATAAGATTTTAAAGATTAAAATTTAGCATTATAATAAATTATATAAAAATATATAAAGCAATTAGTTCAAATATTTTAAAATTGCAAAGCTTTGATTTACTTTGAATGATTGCAAAAAAAACCACCAGTATTAAAGTAATGATCTGCGCTCTCATCATGTTCAAGAGTCTTTATTTTCTTTATTGTAAAAAAAGGATTTATTGATAAAATGTTATTCATAAAAGATTTTAGTATAAGTTATTCTTTATAGTATTAAATTTAACCAATTAGCGTTTCACATTACTTACAGTATTTCCTATTCAATAAAGTATCAATATCAGTTACCGCTCTTTTTTTTAAAAAAAGAAGAAATGCAATTCTTAATAAATGCAAGTCTTAAAGTAGTAACTACAATTAACTTTCTAAATACAGAGGTTTTCCAAATACAGTACAGTGTTTCTCTTTAAGTACAAGTTTCATATTTGTCTCGTCACTATGTATTATAAACTTTAATCTCTTTAGATACAATTCTCAGAACCATAAGACTGATTAGACAAATCAGTGCATTTATAAAGTAATTTTAAATATACTTGGCTGAACTTGCATGTAATTTTATATAATCCATGTATTTATAGGTAAGACTAAACTGTATTATATAATATGAATGAATTATTACCATATATTAATATATTGACATACCTTTATATTTACCATATATTAATAAATTGCCATACCTCTATAATCACTTAAATCAACTTTTTTTAAAAAAAACCTATAAAATTACACCTCATATAAGTACACTTCCTTATGATCAATTTAAAATAAACATTGTGATTATATATTGTATAAAGTAATACTTCCCTTCTGTTCACAACTTTCTATCGGCCTTGTACACAACTTTCTATCGGCCTTGTTTACAAATTTCTTTCGGCTTTAACTTGAATATGCATGATTTAAATTTTCTATAGATATTAAATAAAAGCGAAAGTTGATTTTATTTTGATTGTTTTAAAATTTTGTTCTAAGAACAAAGTTTCCAAATTAATCTCAAAAATGTTGCCCCTTTTTAAGATAAAAATTTCATACATTGATTTTAAAATGGTATTTTTAATCGTATTCGAAACTATCCTTATTAAGAAAAGAATATTTTTTTTTTTTTTTACTTTTTAATAGGAATTAGTTTGCGTTTTGAGCGTTTGTATTTTTATTTATATATGTTACATGCATTATTCTTGAACTTTAGGGTTTTTAATACATATGAAGTTTCTAGAATTTATCGAAACTTATTATGTGCGCGATGCATATCTTTAACGGTGTCACATGTCTGCCATCGTAACTTAAGTATGTACAATAACCGATGATCCTTATTATTATATATACAACATATATAACAATAGTATAAAAGAAACAATCAAATATATTTGTTGCCTATATTAATGTATTTGGATTACTGTACACGTTTTGTGATAATCCATACAAATGCAGTTTTTTATCTATTAGCGTTAGTAAAAAAAAAAAAAAAAAAATCATGGTATGATTAAGGGTGGAAAAAAGTATATAAAGGTATCAAAAAAAACGATTTGTAAAAATGCCTTCAATATGCTTTGCAGGTCGTCTGTTAAGAGAGGCAGAAAAGCCCTTGCTGTCAGTGAAGGGCATATTGACGTGACGGGTAAAACACACATTATGACAGTTCGACGTTCCGTACCTCTCACGCCAAAGAAAAAAACCGTTAAAAATGTTAATAATAATAATAATACTAATAATAATAATAAACCCGATTATTGTAAACGCTGCGAACAGAGTGATGAGTATATAGATATTTTAAGTGAACGATTAGACAAACTAGAAAACTTAACGCAAAAGATTGTTGACGTCACAAAACTGGATAACGATCCAGTCGGTCCCGAGGTCACAAATTTTTCGGCCATGGGAATAGACGACCTTATTGAATTTTCGAATCACTTAAACGTATTGTTATTCAGAAAGACTGATATCCCAGATATTCCAAATATTCCAAATATTCCAAATATTCCAAATCAAATCGCAGTACCACAAACTGAATTCCTTTCGTTGGATTGGCAAATTGGATTTGATAATAACTTGAATTTGTAATTTTTTTTTTTTCTGAATATTAAATTTCTGTACATTTTTTTTTTCTTATGTTTCTAGTCTTTTAAAAATTCCCGATAATCCGATATTCTTTTTAATGCAATGCATGATTCATCTTTATTAAAGGTGATTTATGTGATAGAATATTTAACGGGAATTTTCTTCAGGATCATAGAAACAAATGTAATATATCCTTTGACAAAAAACATTATAATTTTCGTGAATAATTCAATCGATTTATAAAATAGATTATTTTTATTTCAATTTTTTCGTTCTTTCCGATCTTTCGTTATCGAGTAACGTTTTACTGAATTATTATTGAAACTTAGATTTCGTCACGCTTTATTTGTACTTAGCATATATTACTGTTTTTCCCCCCTCTCCACATAGATTAACCAATAAGCAGTAAGATTTGTAATTATTTATCAATTTATACACCTAAGTTGAATTATTATTGTTTATGCATATTTAATAAAAAAAAATATAAATTGAAACAAAAAATAAATAAATTTTTATCGGATTTATTGAACCATTTATCCTGCATATTTGTTATTTTTGTTTCCCGAATTTTAATAGGATGTATTTTTCTCAATATAGTTTAAAAAGACATTACTCATTATGTGTCATGATTGTTTTCTTAAAAAACATTTGAAATGTATGGATTCGGGATTCAGGCACATATGCCATCTTTCATCTATTTCTATAAATGTTTTTATAATTATTTTTATAGCTTTCGGAATTAAAGTTCACCCTCCACAACGTGACTTTGTGTTAAATTTTTGTGTTCAAATCATTATAAAAGAAAGAAATTACTTGCTACTTTTGTTTGACAAGTTATGATACAAGTAGAGTTAAATGATTATTATATTATTATATGTATACATTAATTTTCACCACATATAACCCACATATAAACCACATATACTTTTGCATATACTTATCGGATTCCAATCCATGAAAATGTTTATGAAAAATAAACGTTTACCTTTTATTTGTACATGGCATATAAGATTTACGCGGCATTGAATGTGTATTACCTGTTACGAAAATGTTTGACAAGGAAAAAAAAATCGTACTTACGTACGTATCATCGAAATCCTATACAAAAACTGCATATACTGTAAAAGGCGGGAATAGATTTGTTTGTTATTGGATCACTGCATCGCTTATTAATATCATTACTGGTTCTAGATGCTACGATTAACAGTATTAAATGTCTCCACATAACGAATACAATATAATAATTACCATATATATATGAAAGGTGTTTAAAATTCTATTATTTGTAGAATAGAGAAAATCCTTATCCTAATAAAGGTAATAAACTGATTGTTGTTATAGAGATTTGGTAATAATAATTAATTTTGATTGCGACAATAAGTATTCTATTTAAATACCTATTATTCATAATTCCTTTTCAATGATCATAATAAAATGGATTAAAATGTCCGATTATATCTAAAATGGATTTGAAGGTGTTACATTTTGCATTAGAATTGTTTACATGCTGACCTGGTTTTTTTTTGGTTTGTCACGTTTTAAAGAAATTACAAGTCACCATAGATAATAACCAGATAGGACCTAGGATGGGTCACATGTTATAGGCCATTGCAACCAAAATATATTATATATTGGATGATACTGCTGATGCATATATAACCCGAATTTCACACAATGTGCATAACAACCGGAAAGCTCGGGAGCATATATAACCCGAATTCACACAATGTGCATAACAAGCGGAAAGCTCGGGAATTCCACATATCTAATATGCCTTCATCATTCAAAACAAGTAATTTTCTATATAAACCACATAAATGTAAAGCCAATAAAAAAAAAACAATATTTAATTCAACAATTCGATAATATAAATAACGATTAATTGTTATTTTTGAGAATTTCATTCGATTATACGTGGTTTTCATGATTGTAACTATATATATTGTCCTATGAAAATGATCATTGGCATTGTATGCAATCATCATTCATTTGTGTTAATATAAAATAAATATTTACTGTTATACAAGCAATAGTAAACATTTACTCGGTGTAAAAATTGTAACACACTTACCATAATTATTCTTTTTTTCGCCAGTAAATAAACAATGGAATGCCCATAATTGGCGACCCCTGTTTGAGGTTACGTTTCAAGCCCGTCGACAATGCATTACCGACTTAGCAGATATCATTAATAGGCTCGGAGTAAAAACTCAATGAATTGTAGCTGACTACGCTTATATAAATCTATCTTAATGAAGACCATGCTTGGCATAAAGTTTTAAAATTTTATCAGTAAGACAAATTGGTTGGTTTGATCAGAATTCACAATTTTCAATAATGTCGTAAAAGAACAAAAAAAAAGAAAACACCTACCGATAAAATTATTTCACCAAAACTAAAAATAGTAAATATCGCTTACATATCATTAGTATCATTAGTGTAAATATAACTTGTATTACCAAAAAAATCTCTTTTTAATGCACTCTTCAATGGATTTTTCTGTATACCAAAGTGAATGAACTCATACACTCATACACGTAAGCTGATTAGGTCACGGTTTACACTCGCATATGTATGCAAACACTTTGATAGATGTTTTTGTATCTTCAATAATCTCCAATGAACCAAGGGAGTGTTGAATTATAAATTTGTAAATTTTAAATAAGAGTTTTAGCCTAGACAAATTTCGGCAAACTCCGAGATTCCAAGATAACATTGGTAAGATTTGATCTTTAGTGATAATGCCATATAAAGAAATTACATAAGATACTGTACATTTTAAAAATGACTTGATAAGCGCGTATTTTCAAATGAGTTTTCACTATAAATTCATAATATGCACTATCTTGTATAAGATTATGCATTGATCTTTATAAAACCTATTCCTTTCTTATATAAAGATAGCAAATTACTATCGTGTATGCAATAACGCAATAACCATATCACTATACGTAGTAAACCCGATAGTAAATTTCTTGGTCTAAATATCTGTACAGTATTGATATCACATGACTATAACACAAAATAAGGCGCGTATTTTTTTTTGTTTCCAATTGCTAATCATATTTGTAAATAAAATATAAAATTCCGAATCTATATATAAATTAGTTTAACACTCGGTATCAAACAAAGAATAGCTATTCTACTAATTTATTCAAGGAATGAACTTATGACTTGACGGATTTTTTTTGTGAAAGGTATCGCGATATAGTACCACTTTTTTTTAATTTCCATATTGATCTTTGAAAAAAAGAATCTTACACGTAAGTATGACAAATGTTTCTTGTTTCTGAAATTGATTACGTCATGTGCATATACACTATTCTCATTAAATTAACATTAAATTAATAATTAACTGCCTGATAAAAGTCCTTTCTCGGATATTCCCCGTTCTGTATCCACGTATTAATTGTACAATTACTGTAGGAATACTGCACGGAGAACACTCCTGAGTCACCGGACCTCTGCTCTTTACTCTTGTGTTATTCCTTTTTCATTATCAGTGTCATGTACATCTTATTCATAAACGATTGGTTCAGAAAAAAAAAATCACTTATCTGATAATTATCGTCTGATAGCATTTATATAAATTTCCATGTTTAAATCTTGCATTTGGAACTCACCTATAAGTCCTTTTTGATTACAAATAAATTCTGTCATAAGGCATATATAATAAAATATAATAAATAAATTGTGCATTAAAGTGAACCAATAATAATTATGTAGTACTAAGCACGTGGTCAACAATCATATGATTAATAACGTCAGATGTAGATATTTTCAAGGTGATCTTTCATTAATTTTCAAGTTAACGAATTATGTAATGGCGCCTCATTGATTATTAATATGGTACTTGATTCTTTTTCAGTAAGATTGCTATGATACTACAACTGTTCTAAACTTGAAACGCTGCAATTACACATGAATCATTCTCAAAGTTGATTTTTTGAGCAATGACTATCGCTATTATGAAGTTTCAAGTATGAAACTGTTTAAAGGTCTAGATTGTTATTTCTTGACATATGATATTTGGATTCACTATATTGAGTGTAATACTATAATTATGAGCCTTTGATTTATGCAAATCGGAAAGATGAATTAAAAGAATTTTTGTGAAAGATACAATGCATGACTATCATGGATTCATCTCATCTCCTACTCATTTTATGACAATGGATATTCATTCATGTATTCTGTTAATGGCGGGAATAATGATGGTAATGAAAATAATGAAAACAGTGAGAAATAATTGAGGTAGCTGCGAAAATAAATCTTGTCTAACGGGTCATGAGCGCACCAATTGAAATACAGAAAGGTTCTTCTCTGATCTTGATCATACAAGACAATGTATAATTGCATACATTGGAAATTTTACATTTGAAATCAGGAAGCTAATATTCAAATATTCAGACTAAAAATATTATGACCTTAGTTTCATTGCGATCACTAAAAAAAAACTTGATATAATAAAAATACAACATTTTGAACAAAACTTTATTGAGCAAGTTGAACCTAAAGGTATGGTAATTATAATTGATTCTTAATAATGTAGGCAAATTTTCTGAATCCTTAATTTGTGTTTTAGATTTTTTCTGATTTATTGCAATAAAGTTAATGATTTCAGGAAAAGACCTGCCCATATGAAAAATTATTTCTGAAGTATTTTTTAATTAATATTGGCTTCAATTTCATAAAGAAAATTTAGCATAGCTTTTTTTTTTTTTAGATTAGAACCGATTAATCGATTAGTCGAAATAGTTTTTAGATTTCAAGATCGATTCTATCGATTCCCATCTCTACCTGAAGGCAAATTCTTTTTTTTTTTGGAGTATCAAAGTATACAATTATTTTCAAATTTTTTTTTTTTGATCAATTTCAAAACAGCTCTATTGTTTGTCTCCCCCAAAAAACTGAATTAAATCATTAAGTAATGTTAAAATTCTTACCTTATTTAAATATATGCATTGTTTTTAGCCCAAGTTAACCTTTTGTTTGTTTACTTATTATGAAGCTTAGGAATTCAATAAATTTGACATTTATTTAAGGTCAAGAGATTAAGAGTATTCTAAACAACTCTCTCAATATGATTTACTGGTGGTTGAGTTTTTTTTTTTAATCATTGCAATTAATTGAAATTTTAGCTAAAGGTCACGCTTTTATCCCAAAAATCATAACCTGATGAATCGCAGGTTATACTGCTAATAAAATATGCATCAATGTCTAATATATAATTGATTGAATCTCTACGACTACCTCAGGCCTTTAAGCAAAATGTCGCACAATTCATACGAATTCTTTAAGACTCCCAAAGTAAACGAAAATTTATAAGGATTAAAAAAAAAAATCTATATACTATCAAAAAATGATATCGTATTTACGAATAGGTAATTTTGTTTTCTTATAACATTGGATACTCTTATCATTATGTTATGATTTACATGAGATCTGCCGGAAAAAGTGCACCTGTTCACAAAGTTGCCGGAAAATTTTCCTGTAATTTCGTTGAAAATTTTACTACATATGCGGAATAATACATATTTTAAGTTATATCCAATCAAAATAATAGTAGCTCCAGGTTTTATTTCGATCTAACGCTAACGTTAAATGATTAACACTATTTATTTTTTTCAACCAATCAAGTCATTTAATAAATTTACTAGGGGAAACGTTTGAGAATGACAAATTCAGTAAATCGTTCACATATTTCATATCGATATTATAATGATCAGGTCAATACGTATAATTAATCACCAGATAATTATTCATAAATCTTGGTACATAGTAGGTCCTGTACAACATACATATTATTAAGAACTCAAACTTTATAGATAATTAGGAATAAACGATAAAATGACAAAGTCATTAAACATTTTCCTTGTTTGTAATCGTCTCCTGATTTCTGATCAATTTATGACGGTCTTTTGACTCCGGTTAATTATGAAATACGTATCATTGAAGTATCATTGAAGTAAGTTTAGAAAAAAAGCAAAATATCATTGATTATCGTTATTGAACCATAAATAAGGCATATTGACATAAATAGACATAAAACACTAGAAGGCTTGTCATCTTTAAACTGTACTGTTGTACAACGTTCTAGTGCATAATAATATTTGTGCCAATTAAAGTGTATTCTTAAAATATGATTATCAAAGAATTTATTTCTTTATAGAAAAGTTGAAAATCTAAAGAGAACAGCTGATGTTATAAGACCAATGAAAAACATGTTCTCTTTTTTGTACGTACTTATTTTATTTTATTTTATTTATTTATTTACTTATTCGTTTATTTATTTTTGAAAGTTTATTAAAGCTCGTCCATATTCTGTGGAGATCAAGTATTAGTTAGATGTGATGATAACAAAACTGTATGATAATAGGCTATAGCTGTTAAGCGAACCCATTTTTAGTAAATGGAAAAATATGAAACCCCTTGGCGAAAGGAGAATCTTCTGAAGAAAGAAAAAAGACGTTGAAATTCCAAACTATGTAGTATTAGATAAGCGAAAAATTTGTTACGATCAGGTCTCATTACGATTCTATTCATCAATAAATTTTTGTATTTTGAATATATTGTATGCAGAAGTTCGTTTGATTAACCAATCAAATTACATAAAGACAAGATTTTTCCATATTAATATAAAGCTTGTAAATTGATAAATCTAAGAGAATTATTCAATTTTTATATGTAAAGGATAAGTAGGTACACGTAAAGTGGGTAGTAATGATATTTATTATTAATAAATCCAAACTTACTAATACAATATACAATGTAAACCAAAAATTTATTATGATAGAAAACTCAAATATACTGCGAGAACAGAACATATTCAAGTACTACATCCGAACTTTTTTCTATTATTAGATTATTATTATTCGAATCAAATAGTTGATAATAAATTTAACGTAAGAAAGTAGTCTTGAACGAAAACGCTTACGATTGCCTCATTTTACAGTATAATTTGGTACGATCTAATAACCAGTAGGCCTATTTTGTCTTCTAAGTAAAGTTTTTTGGGAGTTAATCTTTTTTGGATTCTTTTTGTGGGTAAACATTAACACTTCATTGAATCTATAAACAATATTTGCGATGATTTTTTTTCAAAAGTTGCTTGGGTAATTGATTTGCTAATCGATTTTTTTTCAAAAGTTGCTTGGGTAATTGATTTGCTAATCGAAACTTCTGTCAATGATGGTAATCCGGATATGTATACAATATCAATGCGTTTGATAAATAACGATAAGCTCAATAAGGCAAACTGAATGACACGTGTCGCTTCATGACACATGCGATCAATTATTTGCTCAGTTGATAACCCAATTATTTGGTGTTATCTGGCAATTTATTATCATAATCCACAAGTCGTCATTGATTTCCGAAAGTCACTTTCTTGAATAAACATAACACCGATTAAATCGGCCTGCGTTATAGCTTACCGGATCAGATTTTTCAAGAACTAATACTCATGTGATATATCTCTCGACTGTAGGTCTGACCATTTTTTACAGGAGGATCGCCAAATTTCTGGGTCGGATCCATCGGATTTAGGCCGGCATTTAACAAGTTAACTATTTCTGGGTCAAAATTATCAGCTAGGCAGCTTTACGTAATAACTGGGCCATGACTTCATTAGTAAACTTGGGCAAAATCAGGTAATTCCGGTCCCGCAGATCATAATTTCCGACCCGGAATTTTGGTTATCCCCCTGTATGAGTGATTCAAAAAGACTAACTCCAGGTACCGATTCGACTATGTTTTGATTCGGATGTAATTATATCCGAAACACAAGTTTATCACTGCCGATTCAAAACTTATCGAATCGGTAAATGTTCGGGCTGTCAATTCTTCCATAATTTATGAAAACAGCTGTAATCGGTCGTCTTTCGGTCCTAAAATTGGTTTTACGATAAGATTCTTTTTATTTTTTTTTTATCACTTTGTTACAAAACACATTCTTACATTTTTATTAATATGATATACGCATATGTGTACCTAGATTGGATTTCCCCAGCGTAACCAACAAAAAATCTCGAGTACGTAATTATTGTAAATGCGGTTATGTTAGGGTTAGGTATAGTAGTAAAATTGCCCAAGAAAGACATTTTGTTAGAGCGCTAAAAGTGATTTCTTATGCAGACTTTTGAGTTATGAGCGATTTTCGGCAAAACGAACGTTTGCTTTGATCGTGCTACGTTATACCAAATAGCGATTAGCTATTGGTTAACTTCCCGTCGATCATTACGTGCCCAAGACTTTTGGTTGGAGAGTTCCCAGATTGGGTGGGAATCTTGTGATTTGTTTTGGCAGAATTAAGACTTTAGGATTAATGTTAGGGCTATAATTAGGGTTTATAATAATTTAGCCTAGTATAATTCGGCCAAAATTACAAAATTCTCATCGGGGTTTTTACCAAATTTCCGGGCCGGATACATCGGCATTTAGCAAAACAAGTCAACCATTTCTGGGCCAAAATTATCAGTTGGGCAGCTTTACTTAATGAGTGTGCCGTGATCTTGGGATAGTTAATTCCGGCCCTGCTGATCATGATTACGAGCTATTCCGACACTGAATTTTGGTTGGGTACAACAGATACGTTAAATATTCATTGTCAATAGCATTATATTCTCTAAAGTGTGCAATAAACCAATTACGATAGTTTTCTAATTATCTAAGCGCAAATTTCTTGTTGAAGCTAACTGTTTTTGATACATGCAAACTCATTACCTAATCTATTTCTTTTGAATAGTAAGACCAGCCACGAAGAATGTTTATTCTGAAGCCACGCTGATGGCTTGTATATAGACTTAAAGTATGGTAACCTTTCCTCCACACTACAGGTTCGAATTATCTTCAAACGGCAATATTAAATACTTTTCTAATTCATTTCGTAGATTACTTGATGGTGTCTTTGTTGGTAATGTAAAAATTCCGGAAGAAACATTAATTTATCAAGGTGCTGATACATGCTAAAATCTAAATTAAATCTATCTTCATCAGAACTAACTGTTCTCTTTTCATTTGTTTCATATGAAATCAATTTTCATGCTTAATATATACATTAAATGTGAGCGATTTTTATTACTTTTTAGATCAGTGGCTCTAAACTCAAACTTTGTTAAAAATTTCCACAGACCTATTATAAAAGCTTAAACTGTTATTAAAAGTTAATTATTATCCTAATATTATTAAATTCTATAGTATCACGAAAGGTATATATGCAATTTACAAATTCTGAAATTAAAATCTAATATAGATGACACCACGGAAAAGTTTCCAAAAGCGCAGTTTGGAGCAGATTCTCGATTTTGATTGACTAACGGCCGAGATCTACAAAATATTGGCCCGCATTACATAATTGTTTACATAATTTTGATCAGAATTAACTTTTTTTCATTTCAAAAATGAGAAATAGGCCCGTACGATGGTAAAATTCCCCCAGGAACATTAGTAAAATTTTGAGTAACCTTAGCCTAAATTTTTGATCATGACAATTTTGTTGCAGCGATCCGTTATCCGTTTTCCTATTTAAAATTTAACGGATATCCGGATATCTTCTCCTTTGTTATAAAATGGGTTAATGTGCAACACCAACTACGTGATTGCGTGATTTGAGCCACGTGAGCACATGATGTTGGCCAGAATTACCAGAAGCTTTCCCGTAATTTTGGCGCTGACCACGTAATAGATTGCTCGAAATGTGTCTCTGGAACCTTTGCCGGAGGTGTTACCTGTATTAGATTTAATCCCAAGTTCTGAATTCATATAAATAATAATTAGATTAAGAGTATTAATTATAATTGAATAGATAACAATGGATATTATATACTTTACAGGATTTGATGGATTTTATATTTATAATTCGTTAATATAATCTTATAATTTAGTATTCGAATATTTAATTCGGTTCCGGAGTCGCAAAAAATCAATTAACCGATAAGTTTATTTCACTGACAATTATTTCACTGGCAATTATTTCACTGACAGCTCATTTCACCGACAGGTACTCTAATTATAAACCTGACCCTAACTTCACATCGATTTCTTTGGATCTTAATTTCAACGAGTGGAAAAGCATTAGTAGATGCACTTTGTATGAGCACCTCGTTAATTTCTTTATATCTTATCTTGCGGTAATGAATTTTAATAAGCTTTATTACAAATACTTGTTTAAAATTTTATAATTCAAGTCTTGAAATGACATAATAGATTGTATATGATCACTTTGGCAACGACGTAATCGGCCTGCATTAACTTATTTAGGCTGATGATCTTCAAAATTATAATTTAGCCGATAATTATTTTTTGAAAATTTTTTTGAATTCAAAAAGAAAAAATTAGCCTCTTTCATCCTAGAATGTTTTCACTTATAAATGATTTCATAAATTCCGTGACACCTAAAAATTGTTCATTTCCTGAAATCTCTCTGAAGTTCCAAAATTTTCGAAAAGTTAGGTGATTCTTAGAATGAGATCGGTGTTCTGGAATTTGTGAAAATAGCAGTCTGTGGTTTCATTAGTAGAATTTTACGTAATTTTGGTATTGGACTTAAAATACATGTAGAGTTGGAAAATTACCGTAATTTTACGTAATAAGTTTGCATAAGTTTCTGAAATCAAAATTACATGTAATTTTCATCATGTGAATACTTGCAAAAATTTTTATAATGCCGGCATTAAAAATTACAATTGCGAACATAATGATGGAATCTATTAGTTCTGGCTAAACTTTTGTAATGTCGGTAAAATTATCACGTGACAATACACTATTCAATGTAAAGTACATTACAATTTCGTAAGTTACAATGTAATTTACATGAAATGTAACAAAGTAATTTATGTAATACATCCCTAAATACATGTAATTTGATTTCATGTAAATTTCACACGTGATATATAGTACTCGCATTATGAAAAACTAGTCAGCATTATTGAACCTCAATAGATTTTGCATAAAGTTTACTGATCAAATCGATGCATGTATGATTAGGGTTGGATAATTACCGTAACTTTGTATAAGTTTCTGAAATCACATGTAATTTTTATCATGTGAATAATTTTTGCAAAAATTTTTATTAAAAAAATTACAATTCCGAACATAATAATGGATACCTATTAGTGCTGGCTAACTTTTGTAATTTCGGTAAAATTATCATGTGATAATGCACTATTCAATGTAAAGTTACATTACAATTTCGTAAGTTACAATGTAATTTACATGAAACGTAACAGAGTAATTTATGTAATACATCGCTAGATGAGATTCTCATGAAGATATCACTAAGTTCAGTGATCTTTAATCTACCCAACCTCCCTAGTATACCCCTAAATAAGATGCTCTATTGCAGTATTTACTTTTATTTTTTACAATCACAAATGATGTGATAGTGACAAACAATTATAGAATAGTCGATACGATTATTAAATAGTGCAAGTGACTCTCGATATAAGAAACCTTCAATATAGAAACCCTTGATTTTAAGTCCCAATTGAGAATTTTATAAGAAAATCTCGATATAAGAAGATTTTGACTGACCAAGCTTCTTATATTAAGAGTCAATTGAATTAATTATTTAATTGAAAGAGTTGATATCAAAAATGTGGCGGAAACTGTCAAGGCATTGTTCTGGCATAAGCCATAATGGTTTCTGGCACATTTTTAATTAGTATATCGATATGTATAATTTAATTAACCGAAATTCACATTCAAGCTTAATTTAAGTATTTATTTTGCTACTTTTCGCCGAAGCGAAAGAAGTATAGGCTTGTAGGTTTCTATCAAGACAACCAGAAATTTGCAGATTTTTTAACTTTTGTTATACTTGGGTGTTACGGTTGATATCGTATTGTCAACAATTAGAACAATAAGCAATACGTTAAAAAAGAACAAACTATGCGAAACCGTTAAGCTGCATTTAAATTTAAACCCAGTTTCGTAATGACTTATGATGCAAAGTATAACGAAATTACGTAGTTGTCGATTTGTAATCGCTAGAGCTTACCGATATGGTTATGTATTGTGGAGTATTTTTCGATTTGTAATCGTTAGAGCTTATCGATATGGTTATGCAATTGCGTATTGTCTATTGGTGATCACAGGGTTAGTTATACATAAAAATAATATGCACGCATTTCTATGTAGAACTTTTGTTTCTTTATCATTCTTTTTTTAACCAAAAATTATATTTCTCGTCATAGGCAGAAGTTTTCTGATTACTAATAAATTCAATTTAATTTTACATTATTTATACAGTTTAGAGTACTTTTTAAAAAACGAAAACCAACCATAATAAAGTAAAAAAAAAAAACTATATAGAAGGTTTCATTAGAGCTGTAGGACTCCATGGCCAAAAATAAGATCTAATTCTCGTCCGTTTAAAAAAGTATAGTAATAACTTCTCAAAACCCGATAAAATCAACTGATTATTAAACTAATTTTTTTAAATAGACGATAATTTTTGACTATGGAGTCCTACAGCTCTAATGAAACCTTCAATATGGGTTTTTTTCTTTTTACTTTATTATGGTTGGTTTTCGTTTTTTTAAAAAGTACTCTAAACTATATAAATAATGTAAAATTAAATTGAATTTATTAGCCAATCAGACGAACTTCTGCCTATGATATTTCCCGTGATTATCTTTGTACGTATATATTTTTATTATTTGTGAAAAATTAAGAAACTCTACCCTGTCTCGCTGATCCTGCGTGGGATTTCTAAAAAACTACGGATTGCCCATTACTAGTTTTGAATGGTTTTATATAGATGCCATATTTATTAGTCAAAAGTAATTGCACAAACCTTTTAATAAACGATAATGTAAACTTTATTTCGGTACTATTCTTGAGGGTATAAAAATTATATTAAAGGTTTAACTATTATTTAATCAGCATTGGCTATCAGCTAATTTTTGATAATAAATATCTGCTTTGTATTCATCCATTTTAACTCCAATTCCATTTTTATAACAATAGCCAACTTTGTGCATTCCATTAGTATACCCCATATCTACAGCTTTTTTATAATAAATAAATGCCTTGTTATCATCTTTTTCAACCCCAATTCCATTTTCATAACAATAACCAACATTGTATATTGCAACATAATTTCCCATATCTGCAGCTTTTGCGTAATAAATGAATGCTTTATGTTCATTTTTTTTGACTCCAACTTCATTATTATAGCAATACCCAACTTGAGAAACCCCACTAGCATAATCCATATCAGCAGATTTTTGATAATAAATGAATGCATTGCTTTCATCCTTTTCAATTCCAACTCCATAATGATAACAATAACCAACCCAATATGTCCCACTAGCGCTACCCAAATCTGCGGATTTTTGATAACAAATGAATGCTTTATTTTCATCTTTTTCAACTCCAATTCCATAATGATAACAATAACCAATATTGTATGTTCCAGTTGCACAACCCATATCAGAAGATTGTTGATAATAAATAAATCCTTTGTGTTCATCTTTTTCGATTCCAATTCCATATACAGAACAATGGCCAAGATACAATATTCCCCTAGCATGTCCCATATCAGCTGATTTGTTATAACAAGAAAATGCTTTATTTTCATCCTTTTTAACACCCATTTCATTTTTGTAACAATAAGCAAGTTTATCTAATCCACAAGGATCGCCCATTTCAGCTGACATTTGATAATAGATGAATGCTTTATGTTTATCTTCTTCGACCCCGATTCCATATTCATATAATTCGCCAAGATCACACATTCCATAAGAATTTCCCATATCAGCAGACTTTTTATAATAAATGAACGATTTATGTTCATCCTTTTTAACCCATTTTCCATAACGATAGCAACGTGCAAGAATAGTCAAAAGGATAGAATTTGTTTGATTGTTTAAACACAAATTAATTAGATCCTCTGATTTTAATTGATTATTTGCCAAATATTTTTCTATTGAATTAATAAATTCAAAATCATAACTTCCTTTGAATAATTCTTTTTCATGTAATTCGCATAATTCGTCAATAATTTTATCTTCATGCAATTCGCATAACGATAATTCATCAATTATTTGTTCATCTAATAAACTCTCGGACTCATGAGAATTGTGTGTCTCTAATAGTCGTGAATTTTCATCTTTTATTGACTGTTTCTGTAAGCGGGTTATTTTAAATTTTTTAAAAATCTTCATTTAATATCATTCAGTGTTTTGTATGTATTTATATATTTATTAGAGTTAAAATTATGTTTACTGATTGAATTTTCGTATGTGCAGTACCTACTTATTTCGGAATAAAAGCCCGATTACGTAATGTCGAAAAATAGTGGTACAGCACGCAGAGTTGTAAACGGTCTTCATTGGTTCGTTGGTACTGAAAGACCCAGAACATGTGATCCACGAGTGCCCGATTTCGTTGTGATCTTCGCCGTACAAAACCTCACAAAAAATTCTCCGGCACGTGATTCTAGCCAATTAGATTAAAGGATCAAGTGTAAAAAATCGCGAAATTTTACCTATGAAACTGTCTACTGCGTTCTAATAAAAAAATTCCTTGTGAAAGTTTAGTATAAGCAATGCCTTTTCTCGTTCGCTTAATTCGATTGTTTTTGATTTTATGTTGCACCTGATCCTTCGATCTAATTGGCTAAAAATCACATTCCGAAAAACTTTTTGTGGGTGGGCTTCCAGTTCTCAGTTATACGAAATGCAGATCACTTCCGAAATTATCCAGCAATCAAGATTTAATATCACATGCCAATCAACTAGGAATGTCATTTAAATCAGATAATGTTTTTAATCTAAATATTTGTATACAATGTTTAAATTAATAAAAATCATTTTTTTATCATCTTACAATTAGCAATCAAAAAAAAGACTTAGCAACTTTTTTTGCAATTCGCTTATATCAAATTTTTGTTAAAAACATTTAGCTATTATTGATTATTTTATTAAGTTAACCTTATTTGTACTTTTAAATAAAGTTGTTCAGTTTACTTTTTTGTTTTTAGGCAGTCAAGCTTAAAACTTCAACAATATCTGCCTATTGAAAAAAGATATAAAAATTAAAATTTTAATTTTTTATTTTTTTTTTTCGGTATTAAGGTGATCTCTTTGGTCTGAGCTTTTTATTAATACTTATAGCAGGTACATGTTTATAT
>CAJVQA010001877.1:0-23822 GCA_910591915.1 Cetraspora pellucida
TGCCTTTCCAATAGTATTAAAAACTAGCAGTAATGTGTTTGGTATTTTAAAGAAAGCTATATTATTATAAGGAACTTTTGGTTTTGTCTATATTAATTGTTATAATTTTATCAAATATCTATAATAATACTATATAAATAAGATATTGTGTATAAGAGTAACTGAGAATAATTTATATTTAAAAAAATTTTTAATATATTTTTTAAATATTGTCTCTTTTATTCTATACTACTTTACTATATGCTTTAATCTTAACTAATATTAATCTAATATTCTTTAACTTGCACATGTTTTTGATCTTTGTAACTAATCTAAAGTTCTTACTCTTATCTTATACTCTAATATTATATAGTAGCTTCTCTTTTTCTAGACTTGCAATTGCTGCCATACTATCTAATTTAATAACTATCTTACTATTACATGCTACAACAAATACTACTATCTACACTGCAGCTAACTCTGCCTTTGTAAATAATAGTCATTTTGCTACTTTAATTTTTTCTTCTATTATTAATCTATTCTTATTTTTACTAATCTGTACCAAACTTGCATTTATTTTGCAATTCTTTTTCTTTCTTACTAATAACCTGTCTGTATAAAAACTGTAGTTTGTACACTAAAATTTTATGTTTTTTTCTAATTACTCTAATAAAAAAATTTTTAAGCTATTATTAAATTTTTGCATCTTTACCAAACTGATCTTATATATATATATTCTTATTTCTTTATCTATAACTTCTTCTTTACTATTGAACTATCTTCTATATAACTCTCTTTATATTCATTTAGTTCTTCTAACAGAATTGGAAACTTCTGTTTGTTCTCTTGTCTAATTTCTGGCAGCATGCCAACTATTGCTTTTTTCTTAATCTAATGCTGACAACTGCTTGTACTATTTCTATTCAAATTGCACTTTTTATATTTCACAAGCACTGAACAATTTTTATCTTTAACCTTAAATAGATTCCAGTAGTTTATAAGTACATCTTTTTTTCTTTTCTTAACTATTCTGCCTATCTTTGATTTTATATTCTCTTTGTTTACTAGCACACATTTATGCCTTCTCTTATCTTGCATTAACCTTTTGCATATAGTTTGCATTGCTATAGTGTTTGTGCTTTGTGTTTGAAATTTTGCTCAAACTGTTCTATTATCTTGATTACTTAACATTTTCTGTTTAATTTTTGCAAACTAATTCTTTTTATATGCTTGTTTACAATGCTCTAAACTTCTTTTATGTAATTATTTTCTTGCCATCTTGATCAATTAATTGTTATATAAAAAAAAATCTGTATTTCATTAATCTTCTATATGTTATTTTAAATATTTTCTTTTTTATCAAACCATATACAGTTTTATTTGTACTATAAATCTGCTAAAAACTACCTTTTGCTTTTACTCACAGGTCGAAATAAGAAATATTAGTGTTATATTGGTATGTTTTTGGTCTTGATATTAAACTGATATTAGTTAAAATTTGGCAGGAATCAGATACCTATAGGATAAATATTAGTATCATATCAGCATTTATAAATATCAGCATTCTGATAGCTCTATAGATAAACTGATATTGCTTTTCAATAGCACTATTGATTTATCTATAGAGCTATCAGAATGCTGATATTTATAAATGCTTATATGACCCTGATATTTATCTTATAGGTATCTGATTCTTGCCAAATTTCAACTAATATTGGTTTAATATCAGAACCAAAAACATACTGATATGATACTAATATTTTTTATTTCAACCTGTGACTGTTATATTAATTTTTTGCTTTAAATATAACTATGCATGCCAAATTATTTTTTCAAATCTTCTTTAAGTTGCTTACCAAAGCTGTATCCAATTCTTCCAATATTAATACTGCTAGAGCAAAACCTTGTTTTATTCATATTCTTGTTATTTTATCAATCTGATATAGTTTATTTAACCTTATTTGCACTGATATTAACTGATTATTAAATATTTTTTAACTTAATATTTTATATTTTTCTAAACCTTGATACATAATTGCACTATTTTCTTTAGTTAATAGCAAACCTATTTTGTTTTTGATCAGTCTAATTACTGATTAATGTAAGTAATTTAGCTGCCCTTTAAATACCTTTATAGTTTGCAGTATGTATATTAATTTTGATATATATCTATATTATTAATGTATATGAATTAACTAATAGTTAACTTCTTGAATCATAAGCTTTGTATGAACTATTATATGATACTTTTTGCTCTTTTAACAACTAAACTTTCATTTGCTTCTATACTTAATCATACTTCTAACATTTTCAATAATACATATTTCTCTTCAATCTGTAGTTTTTTTTTTGCTTTCACTAAGGCCAATGTTTATTGATAGTTATCACCTTTATTGTATATTTTAATTATACATTAATTGTATAACTTGTACAAGGTGAATATATAACTAGCTATTCATACAAGTTTTAGTTATCTATTTAAGTAGTTCACCTAAAGGTTCTACACTAGTTGCTATACCTATAATCTACTAGGAGATTACTTATTTAAATATTCTAATCTTTATACTTATATTAGTTGAATAGCTCTAAGACTCTTATACATCTTGGTGCTATCTAATCTGATATATAACCTCTTTTGTTGTATGTCTATTAGGCTGTTACATATTTCAGAGTACATCATCTAACTGTAAGAACCAGGATGTCTCTCTGTTAACTAATTTACTTACTTTTTATTATAGAACATTAACAGGGCCTGCCTTTGCAAAGTTTACTCAGACCCTAGTATTAACTTTACAGAATATCCTTAGTACTTATAGTATACCTCTGCTTTGATCTCAGACTTCTAATCCAGATAGCCTAGTAGAACTATGACCTGTTCTGATATATTAAGTCTGATCCAATATTCTTTTTTTTTGGTTTGATTTTTAGTAGCCTGGTTGGTGGTACCCCTCATCTAGAGATTCTTGCCTACTTAATTCCTCTATATTGGTATCTGTTTTCTAGATCTAGTTTTTACAGTAATACTATCAAAGATCTGTGTTACCTCTTTACTCAGGTCTTTCCAAGTGGGCTCTGGTTTCTCCAGTTCTACAAATTTATATGACCAAAGGACTTATCTTGGGTTTGCATCACCCAGTACTGGTTTGCATTCCTATGTGTAACCATGGTTACACGGATGCCTCTGACCTGCCAGTCATGCTAATATAACTATAGTTACAAGTATCCTATCTTAACTGATTAACAGAATGCTATTGCTATAATACAAATATTAAATAGGTAATTATCCAAATTTCATTATTCATGGGTTTTGAACTCCTAATCTACCACTTAAAGGGTTGATAATCTGACCACTTCACTAGGTCACTACATCCTTTTCAATCTGTAGTTAAAAATTGTTCATTATAACAGATTTCTTCTCTTTTTTTGCATCTAAATTAACTACTAACAGCTTTAACTTGGCATTATTGATTTGAATATTATTGAATTTAAAGAACTTTTGTGAAATCTGAATGATTTTTTGCATCTTCTTTTTGCTCTTTGTTATCTAAGTTGTATCATCTACATATGCTACTACAGCTTGCTTTATTTTTTTAACTTTAACTCTGTTCATTTATAAATTCAAAACTTCATACACTTTAATTTCATAACTTAATCACAAATTGTTTTAAATTCTTCTTAATAATAAGTTATAAAATATTCTTTAGAGGATAACAATCCTAGTGTAGTGGTTAAGCTGTCATCTTCCAAGTAGTAGATCTAATGTTAAATTCTCATCAGCAACAGATTTTGGAAAAATAAACCTATTCTGGCAAACTTATTCATAATTTGAGATTTATAGATTCTGTAATTCTGGTTATACCAAGACTAACTTTGAAAGTGTGCAATGTCATACAAATAAATTCAGAAAGTATATACTCGGATTAGAAGCCTGCTTGAAAATTCCAAGTAGAGAGGTAGTACAACTTTTGACAGTGCCATCTGTGAAGATCTTGATCTGCTAAAGAAAACCTAAAGCAGATAACCTGTACAAGCAAGAACCTCTAGGTAGAGAGTTTACCAACCTGGCTATCAGTTGATCTGAGCATAAAGTTACATCATACAGGGCTAACTGAATTGGTAGTATAGGAGAACTTGCAAGGGTAGATGTGATAACAGTAAGGTTGTAAAAGAAGGATACTGAGATTGTATGAACTTCGCAAGGGTTGTAAACTAGGTTTAGCTATTAATTTGAAATACAAAAGGCTCTAGTAATGATGTCTTGAGGATAATTTGTATGAAATAAGACAAAGGTTCTAAGGGTATGGGTAAGCATCTAGAACTTCTTGACTGACATTGTGTAATAGAGATATTCTAGTAATAACAGTAAGAATTGCAATACAGAGGGTTTAAATAAGCAACACCTGTAGTTGGGTTGCAGGTATGGCAGCTAGTGCAGAACCTATATATAGGCAGACTACTTAAATTAGATACCAAAAGTGTATGTATAGCTAGATGTACTCTCTAATGTAAGATAGCTTTTCTGAGGTAATTGGACTATGAGTTACTGTGTCCTATAATACTGAATAAAAAAGCTTAGTCTCCAAAAGACTAGTTTAATAATAAAAAAAAAAAAAAAAATTCTTTAAACTAATAGTAAAATTGTTTCTCTTTGTTCGATTCTATCTCTAGCAACAAATGTCTTTGTTATCTCAAACTCTGTTATAATACTACTTTTTTTTCTGCTATACAACTCTAAGATAAACCTTACAATCTTAACTGGCAGCTTAATTTTTTGCAATGCTAGCTAAAATAACTTCATTAATACTAAACTATATATCTTTTTTATGTCTTATATCAGTAAATACAACTTTTTATTATTTTTTTTTGCATCTTCTTTTATTATTTCTATGATATAAATTGCTTTTTCTGTCAAGTTTTTTGGTAGACTAGCAAAATTTGAGTTCTTGAATATTTTTCTCTTTTTTATTATACTGAATATTCTTTTTACTACTACCTTGATTAAACATTTTTTGAATGTTTTTAATAGTGCAATTAGTTTAATATTACAAAACTTGTAACTTCAATATTCACCTTTTGGGATTGAATATATTTGCACTAATTTTTACTTATATAATATCTTTTTAAGTCTTAAACAAATATTTGCAACCTTTTTAAAGACTTCTTGTGTTTTACTACTTGCATTCTTGATTAGTCTGTAGCCAATATTTAACAAGCCTGATACTATTTTATTTTTAGTTTTTTATATTGCTTTTATCTACTTTTCAATTGATATTTCTGCTTTTAACTTCTTATATTACTCTTTTCAAACTTTTGCAAGTAGTTTGTAAAACTCTTTTATTATTCTTTTATCTTTAGTAACATCTCTTTGTTTGAACTGCTTACTGAAATATTCTTTTATCTGCTCTAATACTGCATTTGGTTCACTAATTAAGATACATTTATCTTTTTTCTGTTTTAACACTTATTTGATTTTAATTTTGTTATAGAATTTGTCTAGAATACTAGTAAGCATTTTTTCTACTTCTTTATCAATTCTTTCACATCTTTTATCTATCACAGTATTGATTTCATCTTTTATATACTTGTTTTCTTTAACTCTTTTTGCTATTTTTAATATCTGTTACTGCTTTTTTGTTAGCTAACACCACTCTTCAAAGTTTGCTACTTTGTTTTCTCCTATATAATCTATTTTTAGGCTATATTTCATATTTATTTTATCTAATTCTAGGTTAATTTTTTCTAAGTTTAGTTTAGTTTTTTCTTTTTTTATTAGCTTTTTAACCTTTTGTAATAGCTTATTTAGTGCTACTATTTCCTTGTATAATATTGTTATTTTTTCTTTTTTCCAATATTACTATTTCTTTAAATTATTTTTTTTTTTAGTATGTTTCTATTAGCTGTATCTTTTATTATGCTGGGTATTATATTTCAAACTTTATCTATATTAATGTTATAGTCTACTTCTTCAAATACTTTTAGTTTTTTATTTTTAGATAGGTAATTTTCAAGATCTACTTAATAATCTTTCCAATTTTCTTTTGTTATTTTATTATACAAATAAATTGTTTTTGTTAATTTTTTTTTCTTTATTTTGCTACACTATGTGTTTTAATTAAGTATTTGAATATTAACATTGCACTAATAATGTTATAATCACTTGACATTATAATTTTTATATTAATGATTTTTGTCTGTTCTAATTCTGGTTATAGATTTTCTAATACTTATATCTAATCAATTCTTGTTTGTACATCTTGTCCTAACCAAGTGTAATTTCTTAGTTCTGAGTTGCAGATTTTGTACATGTTATCAAATTTCTGTCTTATAAGCTATTTATATAATAAAAATGATTTGCTGCTATTATTTTTACTACTACTTGTTTTATTTAATTTGCTGTATACTACATGATTAAAATCATCTATAACTATAAATTGTGAGTTATTTGCTTTTTTTATATACATATTTACTATTATTTCTTACAATATTTTTGTTTTTTCTTTGTTGTTTAGAAGAATATATACTATTACTATTGTTATTTTTACCTGTTTGAAATAAAACTTTGTTCTAATTAAGTATTTCTCAAATCTATAGATTTCTCTTATATGTTTCTCTTATTTTTGACTTATTAACAACCTAATATCTAATCTTTTTTTCTTTATACTCTTACTTTGTGACTAAATAGCTTTATAATAATTATTCTTCAAATTATATTTCAATTTTTAGTATTATTATTCATTTTTACTAATTTTAGAATATCAATCTCTTCTTCTTCTTTTACTTATTTAATTATTGTTCTTAGTTTTTTTTTTTTTTTTTTTTGAAGTTAAGGTAAGATTATGCCTCAAGTCTGTTTATTCAAATATATTGTTACAGTTTGTATAACTTTTTACATTATACATTATCTATTATATATGTCTAATTAAGAAATGAGACTCAGACTAATTTATCTGTAACCTAAACCTATCAGAGCTAATTTTGTATCCCACTTACACATAACCTGGATTTTTGTTTCACATCCATCTATATTAGATAATCTGCATATTCACTACATGTCTTACAACCTATTTAAACAACTTCCAAATTGGTCTACTGAGTCGTTCGCTCCTTATGAGCTACCATCTTTGGTCTGCTAGAACAATGCCTTACAGTTCATATCTCAAGCCAGGGTTCTGCTGCTACTGCTAACTTTCCAATTCAGGTACTAGTAGCATGTATCTCAAGCCAGGTCCCTGCTGCCGCTACTGGTTTGCACTCTTCTGATCTTAATGTTATTTTTAATGAATTGTGCAACTAACCTGACCCTTTAGTACTTCCTTTTATAATAATAGTCTGAACTTGTTTTGCAAGTTATCTCTTCCAGCTATCACTATCGTAATATTACTATTACTTCCAATTTGGGGTATCTCAACCTTGATTGGTATAGTATTCATGTTGGTACATTCATCCTTATATCATCATAGACTTCCATATAGGTGTGACCAGAGCTCTGGCTTGGTACTTTTAAATGTACAGAACAGGTTACTTTCTCTATATATTTTGCTATCTTCAATATCAGGATGTTACATAGCACCAGAGGTGCTTTCAATCTTGATAAGCCTAATCCTTTTTCACAGCCTGTCCTTATGTTCACTACTTCTTTTACCATTCCAGTCTTAGTTATTTCCAGACTACTCTCCCAATTAAATCCTTTTTCTTGGGTCTCAATTAAGACTTATTTGCACAATCTGATGTTTATTCTTTCAAGCAAGTACTTTACAAGTTGGGTGCAAAGATGTTGGTACTACCTAATTAGGAGGTATAGGGATGTTGGTGCTGCTCTAGCCTAAAGGACTTACATGTGCAATCTTTCTATAACTATAACCTTCTGTAATAGCTGCTTGTTAAACATAGTGCCTACACTCCATGATTGAGTCTCCTTCTAGAAATTTCTAGTTTGGTTATATACTGCATTTGGACTTAACCACAAGGCTTCACATTCAATTACTGGCTTCTTATTGAGTTACAGAGGCTAAAATCTTTTTAGTTTTTGTCTTCAGCCAGACTTGAACTGTTGATCTTGACTGTGGGAGCATGGGAGCTTAACTGCTAAGCTATAAGACCCACACCTTATTGTTCTTAGTTTGATCTTGCTACATTTTATTTCATTTATATTATAACATGCTATTTTAATATTTATTATATCTTTTCTATTTTTGTTATATCTATCTATACTTTGTACAAACTTTTACTATTGCTTTCCAATTCTATATTCAATAAAGTGGTTACTTTCTCTTGAAGAATGCCAATAACAATTTTTAAGAACAATTTAAGAGCATATTTTCTAATTGTCATTCTTTAATATTATCTAGTCTTCTTAAAATTTTACTAAGAACTTTTTGTAAATTACTTTTCAACTTTTTTGTATAAACTGCTCCTGTCTATATATTTTCATTATATTTTCTATTAACTTTCTTATCTTTGTCCTATTGATTTTCTTTATTACTATTCTTCTTTTTAACATTTTTTTATTTTTTAAGCATTTTTCATATTATATACTTTTATTTATATAATATTCTTTTACACCTTTTTTTTTTAATTTTAATGTTCTTAAATGTTCTTTTATTACATCACTCTAATTTTGTATTATAATAGTATAACTTCTTTTTGGCAGCTATTATTAAGTCTTTTTTGTCTTAAAATAAACTAATGCTGTTTTTTGTTAGTTTTTATTTTTATTAACTAAGATATAAACTGTTTTTACTTTATTGCTTTTAGTTGTCTTAATAATAATATCTCTATTAATATTGTTAGAATATTTTTAATTATTGTCTTATATAATGTTTTATTTTCTAAAAGCTCTCTTGTAAAAATATCTAAAATAACTTTACAAGTTTTGTCTTCTTTAAAATGCACTAATCATATTTAATTAAGTATTGATTTTCTGTTCTTATTTCTAAATTTAATAACAAATATTGCAGTTTTGCTATTACTATAATTTTTCTATTATATGAATCTAATTTTATCATTAAATTGAAAACACTTTCTAACTTATGCTAATCACATTTCTGCTGAAATATTCTACATTGTATAAATATTGTCTTCTAATTTTATATCTTTGTGTATTATTATTGTCTTTTTTATATAATTTTATTCTTTTATTCATTCTTTATATATTAGTTTTATATTCTTGATTATCTTAGATTTGCTTTCTTCTTTATGCTCTATTTCTTCTTCATTTATCTTAGACTTTTTATTTATCTTTATATTACTGATTATATTCTTTAGCCAATTATTTTTTTTTATTTTACTTTCTCTTTCCTCTTTATTTGTTCTTATTAAACTTTTTTTTGTTTGCTTTTTTAGTATACTATAATCCATATAGCTATATTCTTGTTTTAATAATATCTCTTTATTTTTTTATTATTTTTTTTTTTTTTTGAAATGTCAAAGTAGAAACTTTATTAAGTAATAGGTGAATTATATAAAAGATTTTTAAACTACATTTGTGCTATTTATTTTAAGATACCCAATGTGACATTACATCTCCATTTCTATATAACACTATTATTAATTATTTTAAATTAATTTTAAGTATAGAAAGGTTGGAGAAAATCTAAAGTGATAGTCTTGGCATTTAGTAAATACAGTTAGTAAATGAGTAGCCTAAAAATAACTAGTTTTTAATAGACATAGTAGGATCAATAGTAGATGTATTTGAGATATTAGATGTTGGTTGAGAGATAGGAATTAGAGAGTAGATTTTTGAATGTTTGGATTTGTTAATTATATTATAAGCTTTTTCTATTGTTGTTGAAGAGTATTACATGGTAACCATATTTGTTAATAGAACCAATTAAGAGAAGTATTTGATAAAGTTGTTAAGAAGAGTAATGTTATTTTATGAAGAAGTATTTTAATATTATCATATAAAGATATGGAATAGAGACCTTTAATAAGATTTAAAAAATTAAGATATGGTAATGTATTAAGGTAGTAGAATAATTTAGTATGAATAGTATTTATAATTTCAGTAGAGATATTTAGTTGTTAAGTAATATTTGTAGTTAAGCTATGAAGAATTTGTTGAAGGTTGAATTTTTGTTTAGAGCAAGTTAATAGATGAGGTGTATCTTCGATTAATTGACAATAAATACAATTTGGAGTAGTGTATAATAAGGAATGATGTATATTAAGATTTTGCATAGTTGGTAAGTTGTTATTGATAATTTTTAGTCGAAATGAATAGAATTTTTGATCATTATTAACTAAATTAATAATATTAAGATTAGTAGACTATTTAATAAAAAGTGGGTTATGAAAGTATTTAAGTTGTGATCAAGTAAGAAGTGATTGAATAGTTATTGTATTTTGGAGAAAGAAGTAAGTTTTAGTAAGGATTATATGATCATGACATGTAAAGTAATAAGAAAGTATTATTTTAAAGTTAGATGCAATTTGGTATTTATTAGTACCTTATTTGGCTAGAAGATCAGCTTAATTGTGGAAAGAGTTATTAGAATAAGATTTGATTTTATGAAAAGAGATATTAAGAAACTTTGTTTTAATAAAATAGTGAATGATAAATAAAATATCCCAATTTTTTATATGAGAGAATTTATATAATAATAAAAATAGTTGAATATTTTTAAGTGCAGAGAGATTGTCTAAATGTATATTGTTTTGTGAGTTTATTGGCAAAATAAGAAAAAGATATATTATTGCTTCAATTTCTACTTGGGTAGAGTCAGAATATAAAGAAATAAACCAATTAAATTTGATTTGAATATTGTATTCAGAAATTCATCCAATTCCAATTTTAGGATATGATGTTTGAGTATTAATAATTGAATATCTCTTTATTTATTTTATCTTCTTTTAATTATTCAACACTATTTTTCTTTGATTTCTTATTGTCTCTTACTTATATATATTTACAGTAATTATATATTTCTATTTAGTTTCTAAAAACATAGACTAAAACTGTCTCAGAACCAACAAGTTTAACTAATTTCTCATCTTTTCTTAAAACTTTTATTTGTAACTATCTAATATTTTTTTTTGTATTCTGTCAGATTTATTAAATATATTATAATATTTTTTAATTTCTTGTAACAATCAATTTTTGTAGATACTAGTTGAACTTTTTGTAATACACTTCTTTGTATTATTTCTATATCTTTACTAGATATATTCAACCTATAATTCACTATTTATATCTGTATTTATTTGTTTATCTGTAAAATTACATATCTATTTATTTTGTTTTTTTATATTTACTGTTTATTCTAACTTGTTTTATAAGTTATGTATATGATCTGCAATACAGAGATTTTATATTTTTCTGTCAAAAATTTTTTAACAAAGAACAAAATTTATTTTAAAAATCAAAAATGACTACTATATTGCTATTAATTTAGTCTACTATTATAATAAATTATATCTAATTTTTTACTAGTTTTAACTTTGCTTAATTGATAATTATGCTTTTACTTACTGGTTTTTGTGATTTCTGCAATCTTCTTTCTACTTTGATTTTGATTATGAAGATCAATAAAAGAATTTTTTTAATATTAAACTTATTTAATTTTTTAATTATTAAATATAATAATAACAACATAACAATTATAATTATAATATATAACAATTGTAATAACTATGATACATAAATGATGATTATAACAATTATATCACATATGCTCTTATTATTTGCTTAAAAATGCTTGCAAAAACATCACATAAATTATGTGAATTTGATAAAAATTAATTGCATTTTATGAGCCTATTATGCAATTGTATATGTCTATGATTTCTAGATCTCAAGCATCTTCCTCAATACGATCAGCTAGTAAACAAGATCATCGTGTACTGAAATCATTATTACAGCAATTTGCTAAAAGTTCATAGTGCGAAATACGAATCATAGCCATAAACACAACTCTGATAACAAAAAGATGGTCTAGACTATGGGCAAAGTAATTTTGTAAGTAATAATGAACTATGACTTGTCCTTTACTTAATATTAATAAATTATATTAAGTAATTATTACGTTCTATTACTTATTACATGTACATATGAAACACGTGATAAAACCGAGATCGAATGATTATTATTACTTACTGCCTAACATCTTAGATAATATTAAGTAATATTAAGTAAGATTTTTTCATTGTAATGACAAGCTTACTTGACCGTCCAAATTATGTTCCGCTAATTAAAAATTAATTTAGGTACTTGAGACAGCGCCAGTGGATTTTAGTAATAGCAAAAATAGCACTAGTGATATCACAATAACCATAAAGTATGGTGCCGTAAATAGCATACTACAATTATGTTTACTACATATATTTTTACAAAGGTTTTTTACAACCGTAATTGTAGTAATATTTACTACATGTAATAATATTACTACATTTACTACATGCAGTAATATTACTACATTTACTATGTACGTAGTAATATGTAGTAATAATAATTGTCCGGAGCGTAGATAAATCTGCTTCAGTAATTCTGATTGACCAATTAATGCATAATAATTCTCACGATTTGGTTGTCACTATTACTTTACTATTATTATCGTTATCGTTATGCTTAATAATTATATCGACTAGATACGTTGGAGTATCTCTTAATAACTCCGGACATATGTGGTGATAATTATTACATGTAATAATAGTTACTACACATAATAATAATGTAGCAATAATTACTACCTGTAATAATTACTACATATAATAAAATATTACTACATGTAATATTTACAATTACTACTTTTGTAGTAAATAATTACTACATACATATCATAATTTGAATTACGACACCATATTTTAGACAACCACATACCCAAATCTGATCAAAATTGGGTTATTTGAATTCTATAGATTTGTAGAATTAAAATAAAACAATTTCGGTCAGATTTGGTTATGTGGTTGTCGTGATATCGCTAGTGCTATTTTTTACTACAACTAAAATCCGCTTGAGAGTACTCTAAATGACTTATCGGTAAAATGATTGTTGACGAAGTAAGCCACAAAGTAAGATACTTTTTTCTTAGCGATTTACGTAAGGAGATTATACAGCCATTATCATTTACCTGCTCCGAATGTTGTCTATATAAAATCCCGAAATAGTGTGCATCGGCACGCTATTTTGACTACATGGTTTACTTGGAACTCTCAGTGTTGGTCTATGACCTTAAATGACCAATATTACATTTATGTCTTGTCATAGATCATTTGGTCATAACGAAGATTGATATGACTTATGTCATTTTTCATTAGCATTTAAGATGACCGATATGACTATGACCAAAAAGTCAGAAAAAAAACGGTAGGACTACGTAGGTTATCGGCCAACACTGCCCAATATACTCCTGATTTACTGCTGTATATTAGCCATTACCCGATACAGCACGTTAATTACCCGATGCTTATTCATTCGAGCGCATGGGCGTTATTTCGAAACTAACTATGCTATTTTTAAGAAGTACGATTTTAGAAATAACGCCCATGCCCTCTATTTCGAGAATTTACGGTATATTATAGATATATGTACTAACCCAATTAGGTTCGGATAAATAAGTTTTAATTATGAAGTTGTTGATTTGTTATGGGCAAAGTTCATTCAGTATATGGAAGTTCGATGCAGAGAGAAGCAACGGAACATTTCAATAAATTTCCAAATATTCTTTACAAGAAAAACTTATTTCCTCAAAAACTTAAATATTTGGTATTCATAAAATACAAAATACCATTTATCAAGCATAAAAAAAAAACCTTAGAATACATAATTATATAGTAGAATAATGTTCTAAACATTTAAGCTACTAAAATTGTAAGTGCATAATAAAAAAAAAAAGGCAATAATTTTCTTGTACCATACTAAAACTTTATTACATCAGAAAAAAAATCTATCATATTAACCGAAACAGAAATGAATAAAAAAGAATTCTAAAAGAAAAAAATATATAGTACACAAAAAAAGAATTGCCAAAAAAAAACAAATTACGTGTTATTACGTTTTCAGATTTGCAGAAAAAAAAAAGATTTTCTCTATATTATTATTATAATTGTCCAATGGAACTTGAAATAAGTTAACGTCTTATTGCCAAATAAATTTCTTCCTCAATATCTGATATATCAGTTTGAGTAAAACTATCATCATCAGATAAACATTTATTTTTCTTATCTCTATCGGGTTGTTGCTGTTTTTCGCCACTTTTTCCATTATAATCTTCAATATTTATAGAACCAATTCCATAGATAGAATTACAACTGAAAGTAGGACTATCTGGATTGAATATAGAAGGGATAAAAACAGCCATTGGTACAGTAATAGATTTTGGAGAAACGCTTAATGCCGATGCATTAAAAACAGATAGACGTTCTATTTTTGTTGTGATTGTTGTATGTATTCGTTCCGAAATTGGACGCAAATTGTCGTGATCTGGGAGGCCTTCGTTCATCAAATATAAAATCGAATTGCTAATTCCTCCTATATTGAAAGCTATATATAACAATGAGAAATAATATGGTAATCATTTAACGTTAATACATTTTGTCTGATTCTATACGTAGTAAAAAAAATTTTACTATAGAACAGAGGTGATGATAGTTTATCACTACAGATCATATTAAGACAAGGTATTTTGAAAAAAATACATACCGACAATAGCGGTAACATGCATCCAAATGTAATCATATCCAGACATGATTCCAACACCGTAGGGAATCAAAAGTAGCCACCTAATCATAAAACTAATGATATAAATCAAAATTTTTCTTGTCGCTTGTCTTTCTAATCTGTTCCATCTATCCATTCTTTCTTTACAATCGGTCAATCCATCTCGATCAACATTAAATATAGTCGATAAAGTTTCAAAATAGCAAAAACAAGTGATAGAAAAAGTCACGCAAAATAAGGTAAATGCATCAATTAATAGTTCGTTTGCTTGCTTAGATAATGTCATGCACCAAAATCGAGAATGTCCCAAAGCTGGGATAGAAGGGATTGTCACTAATATCGAAGAGAGAATAATGAAAACAAAGAGTTTCCTGTCGATTTCGATAAATGAAAAATGAGTCATATGATTTTCACGTGTTACATAAGGATGTACAGAAATGAATACTTACCAATCATACGTTCCTAAGGAAATGTTTTTGCCTTTTACAATTCTCTGGATATTATATATAGTTTATATTAAACATTTAAATAAAGAGGAAGGGATCTAGAAAGTTTCAAGAAAAATAAATATGTCAACACAAAAATTGTTTCTTACCAAATAGGTGGTCATGGCTATGCAAGCCATCAAAATCATATTTATAGTAACTTGCAAAAAAAGCAAATAAGCAAGAACTTTACAACAGAATCCGGGAATTGATTGTTTATTTATTAAAGAATACATAAAGTTTGGCATAAATACGAAATCTATATATATATATATACATTACATGAAAGTGATCATTATATGTATTATAATCAAGAAATAAAGAAATCATAACAAAGCAAATGGAAAATCAAACTTACATTGGCATACTTCAAGAATACTGAAATATAATGGAATACGGGTTGATATTGACAAAGAACTTGCACGCCATCTTGTGAATGCCGAATATATCTAAATATAAATAAAAAATTGAATATGATTAAATGATCCCAATATATACTTTATATATCTTGTAAAAATATTTTATGCTAGTGAACTTGAATAAATACCACACAAAGGGATGTGCACAAATTTATGTGACCAAGAATGATAGCTATAACAGCAACACAATTCTGCTGATATTCATATTGTCGATCAGTATCTTCAACATCTGAAGAATAACATAACGATAATGGTTAAGAAAATTTTTATTCAATTATTTTAAGATTTCTTGAATTTGTGTCACCTTGCTTTTGAGCAATCACGACATCAAGTTTAAACGAGAAAATTAGCAAGATTGTTGATGTAGCCAAAAATGAAATTTGGTTTATTGATAAAAAGAAATGCATTGCATAACCATATTATTGAAAGATCTTTTTTTTTTTTTGTTTAAATAAATAAACGATAGTGATGATAAAAAGGTTTGACAAGAAAAGGTTAGATACCGTAAAGAAAGCCGAAAATGATGGTGCAAAATACAACAAATGTGATAATAAATATAAGATAAAATATGAGATGAGAATAAACAAACGTAAATGATGTTAAATAGAGTTTCGAGGCAAAGAATGTGATATTTTAATGACAAGCACTATGAGAACAAAAAAAAAAAAAACTGAAACAATAGAAAGCGACTATTAAAAAAAAAAATAGATTGCCCTTGATCAGTCTTTCGTCTTGTCAGAAAGGCCGAAGAATAAACGTGAAAAAAAAATCCAGAGCATGCACTTATATGCTACTTAGGACTCAAAGAAGCATATAAACAAATATGCTAAACATTAATGATTTGTAAAGAAGAGACAAGATCGCCACTGCTTTCGAATTTCAAAAAAGGAATGTTAAAAGTGGCGTATTTTTTTACATGCATTTTAATATATGCATTAAAATACATAAATTAGTTTGTTTTTTTTACTATTATTAAACGATGCGATGTTTAAACAAGTTTTGTGATTTGAAACGTTTATAGCTCCCGAAGATCCAATCACGTAATGCAAAAAAGGTAATGATAATTCCACTACGTATGCGTATCCAAGGAAATAGTAATTATTAGTTTCCTGGGCATCGGATACATACACGGAATCATGACCAAAATAACCCATGAATAGCGATTATATAAATGTTATATAGGTTTAAATCTTTTGCAGCAAGTTACTGGGGTTCGTAAATTACATCAATTAATTAAACATGTGGGATCTTTGCTAGAAAAGGTACTCCTTAAAGATAAATATAAAATTGATCTTTATGATTAAAATTTAAATTTACTAGCCATCCAATCATTCAATTCAAACCAAAAATTTTTTTTTACTTATTAGTAAAAGAGTCTCAAAACAAATAGGAAATTTGGTTAAACTAAATGATTGGATGCCAAGTAAATTTAAATTTTGATAGATATCCCTAAAGGGTAACTTCATTAGCCAAGACGTCCATATGTATGTTACATTAAAATTTTATAAATTAATACCTTGAATTATTGAACGCTGAATAAACCTACAACTGGAAATTATTTACAAAACTAGCCAATTGCAGAATAACAATGAAAAAAGTTTTATCTAAGTTGAACAAGCTTGTCTGTTTAGATCCTGAAATCGCTAATTTGTTGCACTATGTGCATGCCTGCATCCATACTCAAATCTTCTAAAAATTCAATCAACGGGACGGATCAAGAAAAGAATTCGAACTACGATAAACTGTTTTCTTTTCTTGAGCACAAGACAATATAGATAATTAATTTTTTCTTAAAAAAATAAAATAAATAAAAAATGCTTGAGAACAAAGAATTTACCTGTAAGAGAAGTACCCATGTCTAAAAAAAACAAACAAACATGTATACTTGCGTTGTGAGTAAATTTCAAACATATATTGATCTTTCATATGAGAAAGAACCGTACTACAAACTTTGCAAACGCCATGCAAAGGCACTCTCTTAAACCGATAAATCATCATACATGGATCCCTAGAGAAAAGAGTAGTCTTCCCACTAATGTTAATACAACCGGGTAACTGACTGCACATAATGCACTGCATGACATTTTTAATATTACGCCCATGTAACAGATTGCAAATAAGCACGATAGCTATCATAAACTTATAAAGCTTTAACCGCCTTAATTCCAAGCTTTTACTTCCGTATTTATTTTAATCGATTTAATTCCAAGCTTTTACCTTCAGCATTTGCATTGATCCTCTGCATATACATAATATGATTAGAATCTCGAGAATTATTAAACTTGACATAATAATTATTATATTGTAATTATTGTGATGAACATAATAGAGTTTCCTTCGTATTTTAACGGTTGCCCGGAGGTAATGATTTTTAAGTTCAGAAATCAGATTAGATTCAATTTAATTTGTACGTAATGGTATAATTGTTTACTTACTTTTTGATTTGTTTGTAAAACTTTATGGTAAATCTATATCAGATCATATTCAGATCATATGATAGGAATCAAACAAAAAAATTAAACTTATACGTTGGCCAATTAGTTTTATTTATTCATATGAGTTATTACCATACAAGACTTTATTGACATTATAATTTGTTTTTTAAAAAAGTATAAATTTATTGATTTTTGTGTATCTGATGGGTTCTGATGAGTTCTGATGGATCCTGATGTTAGAACGGGTATCAATAAATATTCCTGATCTTTATCAATTCTATATCTGGAAACTTCCTCGAAACTAGAGAAATCTCGCTCTTACAATAATGGTAAGGTGGTAATTATTTGTGCAATTGGCGCCTTTTCTCTGAATTGGTGAAGAATCTAATCTTTTGTGTCAATTATACAGTAAATGAACTGACTAAAAATGAATTGACATGAACAAACAAAGCGCAAATAGTATCCCATGAAAAAAAATAGTTTTTCTTCTTTTGATTAAAAAACATCTAATGTTTATTGCCCAAAATTTCTTGGGATCTTAAAATCCCGGCGTCAAATATCTGGATAGGGAAACACTATCATCAGACAGTTGAACATCTTAACTAAAAGTAAAAAAAAATTTCAAAAAAGGATTAATAAATTTCTAAGCCAAATGTAACAATGAAAATTGCTACATACCCAAAATAATATAATACTTTAATTACCTGGGAAAATTAATAATACTCGGGCGGGCTCAAGTATTAAAAATAATAAGGACGGGTGCTATGTCTATGTAAGGTTATAAGATTACATAGTACTATAAGGCATAGCATTTGGTATATATTATAATATTTTATACGCATTATACCAGCGTAATTACGTCTGTTACTTCACGTGATCCAATCTTGTATAAGATAATAAATACGTTTTTCGAATTATACTAAAAACTAAAACTTCTTGGACTCAAAAAAGCTTTAATCGTCATTATACACATTTAAAATAGCGATATGTCAATATTATAAAATAAGTAAATACCTGAAAAATAACCTTTCTATTTAGCAGTGATTAGGTAAGTTCTGTAGAATATTAATTTTTAAAAAGAGTTACTCGTAAATTTATGTGATTTAATGTGATGCTTTAGATTATCAACTATAAATAATTGTCATTGAATATACAATATTTCATGCATTAAAAGCTTATAATCTCTTTTCAATAGATTTTTATATGTTAAGTATACTGCAAGTTCTTTTTAAATTACGCGATTTGAAAGATAAAGATGGTGACAAGAAATTGATGTTTAGAATAACAATATTAACAATTAAGATAATATTATATAATATGGTTTTTATTTTATCGCTAAAATATTCGTGATTATATAAAATGTCAAGTGACTCTACTGAATCTTCTTTAAATCCGGGAATTCTCTGAACAAATGAAAAAAAAAAGTATCCATACCATAAACACCAATAAAATTCTTTTAGAATGAAACCCTATTGGCATTCTATTGGCATTCTATCGGCATTTTGTTATTTAATTTCTTTTTTTGACTACCGTCACGGCTTCCAATGTTCGCGTTTCGAAACAAATGTATTAATCTTGGAAATATTTCATGTCGAATCATACTTCTTGGTAAACCAAAAGGCCTAGATGAATTTTGTACTTTGTACCTCACAAAACAAAATCTGATCAACGTATAGCATACAATGTTCAATCTAGAATATAATACGTTCGCGGATTTCCATAATTCCTGTTAAGGTGATATATATATCGTTAAATACCGATTTATGTAACGTAACGTACTTTTCCATATAACGAAATATTTGCATATTGTGCTGCGTTAATAATTCATCCAAACTAGCCTACATTTTATCAATTATATTCGTTCGTAAGTATGTACTATGACTTTATCTGTTATTTGCGAGCAAAGTATTCCCGTACTTACCTTCATTCCCAAATCAAGTTATTTGTAAACTCAAGTTTTACTTCAATAAATACTATCTGTTATCCAAAACAAAAATTATCACACAACTTTGCACGTTCTCACATGTCAGTTTTTTCGGTTTAATAAATGCGCAGACTGCAAATGTACTTATATTAGTTCCAAATTAGGATGTGTTGAAACGAAGCGGATCTGCATACGTAGCGATAGATTGACCATCAAGTCAATAATAAATGACAAGAAATATGAGAAATAGTTTTAAACTTTTCTTGAAGTATTAATAAAGAATATTAGAAAGGAAATTTTATCTCGTAATTATCTGTTCAAAACTAACCTCAACTGTTCTTAACCCTAATATTCAGTTAAACCCATGATCACTGCTTTAACTTTTTCTAAATTAGGAATGCTCCAATAAAGGAAAATTTACGTTCTCCGAAAATTACATATAGAAAAATAACGCGGTGGAATTTATTAGTTATTTTTTACAATATGCAGTAAAGAATTTTTTTATGTATTCAATCACATAATAACCAGACAACTTAGATATGTGTTCGAATCACAATAACCAAATAACTGAGATGTATGTACATACTCCGGAATTTTTAACAAATTTATTTACTGCACCTAATAAAAATAACCAAAAATGTATTGAATTCGAACACAAATATTGTCGAATGTTTTATTTTTTTAAGCAAACAAAGATAATACCATATGCACGAGTTGCTTTAGCTTGTCTTGTCTTATCAAATATCTTTTCAAATATTTGCATACCATCACCAAATCTAATGATTACCGTAAACTTTTCTAAATGCGTTCTGTCGGGATATCCAATTTTGCAAGTTTTTAAGGAGTATGCATTTAGAAGGAAAAATTACATTTCACAATTTCTGTAACAATATTTACGATACTAAGATATATTCTGCGTAGGTTATTTAAAACATAATAGTAAAACTTGATTCGAGCAAGATGTTGTTGAGAATTGTTTGCAGAGCTTATTGACTCTGTTATTCAAAATTAATAAACTTGATATTTCGAATACTATTTGAGGTAAAGTTTAGCTATTTAAGTAGAGTTATTTAAGGTAGAGTATATGTAGACATACAATAAATATAAAATATGCTATTAATAAACCCTTTTAACGATTTAATTGATTATTGTTAAATTTTATAATGTGTAGTTTAAAAACAGTTTTATTTTTAAGGTTACAAAACATATACAGTACCGGACAGCATAAGATATCTAATTTAAATTGATTTTTTAAAATAGTATAGTTTAACAAAATTTTATTAAATACAAAAATCATTTTACAAATTGATAGTTTGTAATTCAAACTACATTTTTGTAAAAGAGTTATTTTTATTTTTATTTTTTAAAGTGTTATAATAGTTTAAATACGTATTGTCTATTTATATCGATATACAAACTAAAAAACTCTGTGCACCAATCTTAGATATCACATGAATTAACCAATCAAAATCATTTATATCTGATCATGTGATATTAACTAATCAAAATTAATTTTATTTCTTAAACTATGATTAATATAATATTTTATTTTAAAAAAAAACTCATCTAAAATTTAAACAAAGAAAAAAACTTTTTATTTTATTTAAAAAAAATTTGTTCTGAATTTGAGAAAATATTTAAAAATTTTATATAAAACAAAAATTTAGCACTGTACAATATGTATAAATGGAATTTTATGATACAATCTTATCTATAAACTGAATTTTACATATTAGATTTTGATTATTTTGCATTAGCCTTTTGTTTGATACTTTAATTTAGTATTTTTAACTTTTAAGTTATTAACTTTGTTGATAATTTGTAATAAAGTTAAGTGTTTTTTTTTGTATATAAAGTAAAATAATTTTATTAGCATATTTTCTTTTAAGATTTTATATTAAAATAAAAGTTTTAATATATTTGTTTTTTTGTAGTTTAGACATTTTATAAATTTATTAAAATATTTCTTTTTTAAAGTATTTTTTGCAATATTGATATATAAGGATTTTATAAATTTTTAATAACAATTTATAATTAATTTTTTAAATATTTTTTAAAGAAAAATTTATTTATTACAATATATGACATTTGCAATTGGTTACTATATATACAATATATTCAGAATTATATGAACTTTATTTTAAATTTTAGTATAAAAAATTCTTAAACATAAATAATAAAAATTTAAAATTTTGAATTAAATATATATCATAAGATATACTATACTAAAAAGCATCAGCATAACCAATAATCAAAAAGACAGTTATATAATTTTTTAATATAATTAGCATAATTTTATATAATGTAATATAATCAGAAAAATTTAAAACAAATAAATGTTTATTTTAAAAAAATTATATATTTTTTAAAAACTTATATAAGAAATTATTTTTTATGCTTTGATAAAAAAATTTCTTACTAAATTATATATATATATATAATATTTTATAAAATCTTAACATTACTCTAATCCTAAAGTAAATAAATTTAAATTTTTTTAAATAAAGGTTAAAAATTATATGACTGCTTCTTGATTATTAATAATGTTGATTTTTTTGCTATACTATATTTATATTACAATGAACTAATAATTTAAATATATATTGCTTTGAATATAACCAAAACAGATATTAATTTTATAAGTTATATAATAATACTACTAATATTTAATATGCATAATGCAAGGTTAAAATTTTTTGACAATAGTACTATATATCTAATACTGATTTATTTGTAATAATTGTTACAAGTAATATTATATATATGATCTATAAAATTAATAGTTACTGGTTATATCTATTGCTTTAAACAACATATTAGTATTATAAAAGCTTATTAAATCTAAAAGCAATTTAGTAAAATCTTATACTTTATATTACTAAATTTTAAACAATTATTAATTCAGAATTTTGAAGTTTATAATACATTATAATATTATAAATTAGAACAAATACATGAAACTATAATAGTATATATAATAGTCAATTTTTCTATAATACATACTTAATATAACAAAACTAGCTAACTTATATCTAAATAAAAAAAAGTTAATACAAGTATATTAACTATATATACTATTAATCTTATATATCTATTCTAATAAACTATAACTTAAAATTATTTAAATTATAGTCATATAAATTAATTAATTTTGAATAATATAGCATAACAATTATACATCAAATAACAAACATATTAAACTTTTTAATAACTTTACAAAAACATAAATTAACATCAAGCTAGTTATTTTTTTTTGATATCTTGTATTATTGTATTTAGTTTTGCTATAGCTACAACAAATATATAATTGATAACATCTTTTTTCTATAATAGTTATATATTACTTAATCTCAGATCTACTCTTATACTTGGTAATTAAAGAATTTATAATTGTAGAATTATTATTTTTTTTACTATTTTCAAGCTTTTCATTTTGTATTAAAAAATATTTTTTTTTAATTAATAAAAGATTTTAACTATTGTTTCATCTTATTATCTTTATATTCAACAGTAAACTATATAGCTTGTTATGCAAAACTCCAAATTTTAACAAATTTAGAATATCTTGCTACTACTTATAGGTTGTTTGTTGTTACTAAACAAAAAACTATAAAATATTAAGGAATTAAGAATACTGTTTAACTTTGTTAAGCTTTACTAGCATCTGAATTAAAAATAATCATATTTATATAATTAATTACTTTTTTTATAATTATAATACTAACATAATGCAACTATGCTAATATAAAATCTAAAAATTTATAACATTAGCATTATCTAAAAGTAATGCTTATATAATATACTGTTATAGAATGAATTATTATTATTTTATTATTATTAGTTATTATTATTATTATTATATTATTATTATTATTTAGTATTAGTTATTTCATTATTGTATTATTATTATTAGTAGAAGTT
>CAJVQA010001878.1:0-23820 GCA_910591915.1 Cetraspora pellucida
GCATATATACATGTAACTATTTTAAATTATTAATAAAGATATAAGCAAGGCCTCACCTTAATACCAAAAAAAAAAAATAAAATTAAAATAAAAAATTTATTAAGTAGTTGCTAAAATATTTAAAAAATTTATATTTAATAAACATTTTAAATTAATAAAAATATTTTAACAACCCAATAAAATTTAATGCAAAGTTTTTTGTTTTAATTCTATACATTTGTAAAATTAAAATAAATCATTAAATTCAACAGATGTATCTTAATTTTTTTATAGTTATCAGTTATTTTATCATCATGAATCTGATTGGGTCAAATTACTGATCACTATCATGTGACTAAAAACCAGGCTCTTCACATGTAATACATTCACAACACACAAGTAAAGAAATTTACACCATACAATAATTTTGCCAGTTAAACATTATAATACCGACTTAATATAAAAGTAATCAATCGAAGAATGATAGCAAAAAATAGCATAGTTGAAAATTTACTATTGAATTTTATTTGATCTTCCGATATTCCATCCCATCTTCCTCAATTTTCTAACTAATGGTGGAGTTATTGCAGCTGTCAATCCTAATCTAAGAGGAAACAAAATTTTGTGAATACCATACGCGATAACAAAAGTGCTCGCCCATGAAGGAGAATGTCGGGTGCCATTGTCTTTGGGTTGATCATGTATATATTCTTCGCGTGAGTTTTCTTTTATAACAGTCGTCTTTGAATCATCCTCTTTACGTTGGAATTTCTTTTTTTTCAGTACGATCCAGGCCCCAAATGTTTCAGTGAACCAATTTTCGATCATTTTCACTCGTTCAGATCCACCAGATTGGATCAGAATGAATGTCAATCCTAAATCGATTGTAGAAATAATAAAGTAGACAGATATTGCGGAGGCGCCATATTGCCTCGTTAATAATTTTAATCGTGCAGTCATAGTCAAGTGTTCCTGTTGCTTATTCTCTTTCACCAACGTTGACATGTTAAGGCTTTTATGAGAGTACACCAAATTATAGTTAGACGAAACTGTTTTATTTAAATGGCGAAAGACGAAACCTAAACCCGGCGAAAAACGAAAGCTTAAACCTCCCGACGATATGGCGAAACCCTGTCGAAGGACAAAATCCCTATAAACTCCTGGGAAAACACAAAACTTCTGGTGAAAAGTGAAACCCCGGGCAAAAGGTGAAACTTTTGGAAGTCTCTGAAATTTTAATAACAGTTGAATTCCTGAAGAAGGTCGAGCTACGTTGGTATATGAAAGCATTTTTCGATTATGTGATTTGTGATGTGTACTGTGATTAGTCATGATTAATGCCCAAAAATTTTGAGATTCGTGTAACCTGAGTCTCGGTTAGCGGGTTTATTAGCAGTTAGTAAAATTCACTACGTATTAGTTCTATATCTAAAGTGATAATAATATTACCATATTTAATTACAAAAACAAAAATTTAATCATATTTGGGCTGCTACTTAGCTAGCTAAATTCGCTAAATTTTACGTATTATTAATTCAGACATAATTGTATGTAGTTAATTTTATTAAATAAGATTAACTATAAATTTATAACTACGTAGTTACTGGGTATAAATTTCCATAAAAATATATTGTTTTTTTTTTTAAATATGACCGATTTAAGTTTAAAAGTTTTTTTTTTAAGCAAATATGTGAATTAAGTGATTATGTTTACATATACTATATATTTAAAAGCCCAAAATCTTGGTAGCACCAATTTAATTATGCCATCTTCAATAAAGTGATGAGTCCAGTAAATAACGAACGATAAACTTAAAGGCTCAAAATCTCACACTAATTCGAAAGGATAATTATTGCTTTATTGTATAATTTAATAAAATGTGAAATTTTGTTTGGAGCATTCAATTACAAAAATTGGACGGGTGCCACACTCCATCAATACCCGAACCGGAACTTAAACTTTTATATTTAAATAAAAGAAAAATAATATGGGCAGCCAAAAATTACATAAAACGTAAGGGTTCCGAATCTGGTTCAATTATCTTAGGGAATATACTTCAGGCGAGGAAATATAAATATACGTCAAAAGGAATAAAAAAAAAAAAAAAAAACGTAAAAATAAAAAAAAAAATTATATAGAAAAAAGAAAGAAAATCTTAAAATTTCTCAATCTTTTGGATTTAGAATGGCGTCTAGAAAGCAAATTCCAAGAAATATCAAGTCACATTGTTATTAAAGTAGTTGAATTGAATAAAATAAACAGATCTAATACATAGACTCTTACCGATTACAAAAACCTAAATTGGAGGAGTTTTATGCGGAAATTGATTCTAGAGCATTAATCGCCGATTTTTTCTTTGCATCCTTCTTATTACCACTCCAACCAATGCCATAACTTTTACCCTTAATAATGACTTCACATTCGAAACCTTGTTTATTTTCACATTGTTTTTCGGTGAATTTATATTCAGGTATTTCAAACCCTCTAGATTGAGCCCAATTTTGTAATTTTCCTATAGGATTTTCCAACGAATCTGATTCTATTGGCTTATTCATAGGACCATATACAACTCCATTTTTAGTAGGAGATGAACTAAGACCGTTTCCGGAGTTTGCAACCAAATCATCCACAAATGGTTCAATAATTGGTTTCATAAATTTAATAACCTCATTTAAGTTTTTGTTACAATCCAAATAAATGGCACCAATATATGCTTCAAATGTATCTTCTAAAATTCTATCATTCTTTCTATCACCCGCTGCTAATGCACCTATTCCCAACAAAAGTTCTTTATCTAAACCTAATTTACGTGCAAATCCAGCTAACGCTTCCTTACAAACAATGTTTGACCTCAAAGTAGTAAGCGTGCCTTCTTTATAATCAGGAAAACGAAAAAAGAGATAATCGGCAACCACAGCTGAGATTATGGAATCACCTATCCATTCAAGTCTTTCATTATGAGGACCATTTTCAGGTTTTTCGGAGGCAAACGACTTATGGGTGAATGCTTCAGTTTCTAAGTTTCTTTTGTTAAAATTCCATCTTTTGATTTCACCCATGTTTGTAAAATAACTATAATTTTAAAATTAATTTGTGAATACAAAGAAATAATAAGCAATTATATAAGAAAAATCGGATATATCACATGCCATAATGTAAAGTTGATCATGATTGTTAACTTATAACTTATGTGTAACGAGATCCTCGGAAAGTGGAGTCCGTACGCACGTACGTTTCATTAAAGTTTCCTCTTGAAAGAAACAATGACAATACATCCGTATAACTTACCTTTTATGTACATATGATGTAAGCATTTGTTCAAGAAGGTTCCGTGATGAAATTCTCATATCGCTTTTAGATAATAATTTTGGAACAAAATTCTTTATTATTTTTTGTCGGTTATAGTTCCGGAAAAACGTAATCATTTGAGATGCACGGTGACTCCACTTCATTGTTGCCTCTTTTATAACACTTTATTATTATCACTATCGGATAAACCACGTTAATAAGATACATGTAACAATCCTAATTGATAATTTTTTAAAAAAATAAAGCGGAACAAAGCAAATGTAAATTCAAAACTTCCAATTGTTGTCAAAAATCACTACCAGCCAATGATTTTATAGACTATTCGGGGCGGGACCCCCTAAAGTCCGGGAGTCATCAACTGTCGCAGCATCTAGTTGCCAGAACCTTTGCTTTGAATTTAATAAATGAAAATTTGAACCAATAGTTATAAATTGGGTTTTTGTTAGAAAAATTATTAAATTATTCTTCGGGATTGTGATTATATGGTCTTGAGAGTCATTTTATCGACAAAGATCAAATTCAAAATACTACGCCCGGACTTCGGGGGGTCGCCCTGATACATCCGTTATACATCATACATTTCACCTCAAAAGTACAAGAAACGCCTTATCTAATAATATATATTACACATAACTAATTTTAGTAGCTAGTATATAAAACTACAGATTTATTAATGTTTTTAGACTAATCCGAAACTTGCCTTGGTATTCTGCAAAACACTGTTTAAATTTTTTGCATTTCAACTACGTAGAACTCACTATTTAAGGAATAGTTTATTTTAGAACAGAATGGGCTAGAACAGGATATGAGTCGTAAAAATCGACCACATGATACATGTGATGTCGAGATTGACATTGATTGATTTGATTGGTTTGATTGGTTGATTAATGCAGATTATTTACCATTTTGTAAATCCCATAATTCACCTAAATTTGAAATTGTTATAAATATACGATGAAAATCTTCTCTTCGTTTCTTATCTTCCCACGAGGTACTCGCAGAACGTATAAACCTTTCGCCTTTTACTAAAGGTTTCCGTGTGGGTGCCTCATTGAAGTGGGCTTTTGAATTTTTGGAAAATTCCTATGGTAAAACCATAGGAGTTTTTTTTTATATTAAAAAGCGGTGTGGGTCGTGGTTTTTTTTTTTAAAAAAAAAAAATATATATATATATATTCTTTTGTTTTGCAAAAGAAAAAAGTTTCACAATAGAGTAAATGGCGTTTACTAATTTTTCCCAATTTTTGTTTTCGACCAATCAGAGAGCAAGAACAGTTGTAACGTGACGATCAAAACAACAATCACACTTTTTTGTATAGTCAAAAATTCGATTATCTTTAACGAATTTTCTATAGTTAAGAATCGTTTTTTCGAGAAAACAGGGGCTTTACCCAAGTAAAACTAACTTTACTTACTAAGTAAACATATTATCTTTTACCTACTCTCACCTTTTTCTAATAGCTTTTTGGTATAGTTTTGGCGCAATAAATCAATTTTGTGTGATGTGTTGGAACGTATAACGAAAAAACTTATTAATAAAAGGTTATTAGAAAAAAGTTCAGCCTTGTAGGATGATGGCTAAAGATGAACTTTGACAGTAAATTTGTTGGGTTGACATTAAAATGGTGCCACCTTTGCACAAAGTAGTTATGGACTGTAAAGAGGCTCTGAAGCTATGCTACTTTATTTTGCCATTGTCCATTATGCTATTAAAAAGCTTTCGAATTGCACCAAAATTTGAGTGTAAATAAAAGATGGTATATTGAACAACTTTACTTAGTATGTAAAGTTAGTTTTACTTAGTAATATATTCAATTCGTCAAAGTACTCACATTCGTCATAATACTCACATTTGCCATATATGTACACGAAGGTTTTTATTTTACCGGATTATCATAATTTCTGGGACATCTGCTCATTACCCAAAATCTTTTTGGTCGTATCTAATTCCCCGTAAATTACGTCACTGCTTCCGGACTGAAGGTCCGAGACAGCAATGTAATTTCCGGAGAGTTAGGTAATTTATCGAACGACCAAAAAGATTTTGGGTAATGAGCAGGTGTCCCAGAAATTATGTAAACTTAATACGCGTTAGTAGTAGTTCGGTAACTTTAGATCGGGTTAAAATAGAACTTTTGAAATAAGATTTTAATACGGATTTGGGGTTCTTATAGTAAAAAAAAAATTTTTAAAAGTACTTTTAGAGAATTTTAAAGTGTTTTTATATCGAACTCTATAATAATTTTTTTAAAAAGTTTATTATAGAGTAGGTTCGTTATACAGTATCCAGAGTCTAGAAGTTCATCATAGTGTAGGGTCGTTTTGTCCAGGGTCAACTGTAGTTCACGTAGGTTATACTGGTTTTAATTTTGGTGTGTTTTGTTGTAAAGCAAGTCATCCATTGTTGCATTTTTTTTATTATGTATATAAAATTTATATATCATAAACTCGGATATTAATTTAGTGACTAATAAATTAACATTTTGTTTTTACATAATTGATTTTGGGCGCGCGTCAATTTGCGTGCGTAGGTAGGTAGTTACGTACATACCGTGCGATTTCTGAATTTTTGGAGGTTATAAAAACTGTGTTCCATAATTGGTGCTTGAGCCGAAATCGGTATGTGGAATAGCATGATGAACCCACTTTCTGATAACGGGCTCTATTATGCCTCTTGCCAATAGCAGGCCTTTAAATCAGGTGGGTACGGGTCCGAGGGTCGGGCTTTAGCACGTACCTGCCCGACTTTAAAGGTCTACTATTGGCAACAGGCACGAATGAAGTACAAATGTAACCCGTTATCAGAAAGTGGGGTTTGCTATCCGATTTCGGCTCAAGTACCAATTGTGGAACACCAAAAATTCGGAAATCGCACGGGTTATTTTTGCGGAGGGCCATGTCATGTGTACTCTGATTGATAGTTATAACAAATTTGCAGGTATTATATAGAGATGTAGGCCAATGATTGCCGTAACTAGTTACGACATAAGCTTTAGCTAGTTACGGCTTAAGCCGTAACGTCATTGCCTGCATCTCTAGTATTATATCAGGTATACATTGTGTGATAAGATTACGTCAATGTCAAACAAATGTGTAATCTTCAAATCCTTGTAGAGTATACATGTTAAACGGTGCTTTAAAACAATAAAATAGAAAATAAAAATCAATTTTATATATTATTTCCCACCAATGACATTAATTTTTTTTTTGTTGAATCGGGTATAATTATAGGTACACAATATTGCCTTAATAACCATCGCACTTGGATACATTGCAATTTCTATAAAAATACCTTGGTAACCGGAACGAACTAGAGAATTTTCTGTGGTCAAATAAGATGTGTCACATAATCTGTCTTTTAGCGTTAATTAATAGTCATTCATATAGTTACTGCATATTAAGATCTGTAATGTATCGCTGATCGTTATTACTTATGGTTTAGTATTAAAAAAAAAAAGGCTGGTTTAAGCCTTTATTCAGATGTAAATGCTAAGATTTGCACAAATGGTCACCTGAAGAATTTTATCATATATTTTTATAATACTAAAATAGTGCGAGACTCAAATATCATATGTTGGAGCTTTAAGTTTTAATGTAGGACATATGTACTTACATTAAACTAAAAGAAAGATTTCTAAAAAAAGAAAAAAAAACGGAAACCCAAGTGAATTTTCTAAACACGTTTTAATTAATTTAAGATATGTTTTTTATCTATACTTTATAGTGCAGTAAAAACCTGTATATCGATATGGATTTCAACGCTACGTATTGACTTGTTAACTTAATTTGTAATTTTCAAAACAGTATGTATGTAATAGACAAAAAATAAATAAGAATAGAGATATTTTTGGTTACTATACATAACCTAAATAACTTAACATGCAGTAATTGCATGGTGAGTTTATAGTTAACTATTAAATTTAATAGCAACTATATCTGATATAGTTACTATGCAGTTACTGTACATTAAGAGATCTAGATTTCTGTAACGTTTTTAATGAAATATTTTTATAAAATCGAATAAAAGTTTTTATTAATAATTAACATAATATAATTAATCAATGAAAAAAAACTTGTTGTATCTACTATCTAAATTTCTTTTTTAAAATAAATTGACGTCTTACAATTTTATACCATATTATGCATTATGTAAAATCATATCGATTTTTACTGGTTAATGGTTTAATAAGGCCAGACTAATTCGACTGATTCAATCCATTCAACACTGGTCAAAATCGTTCAAATAGTGTATATGGTCATACATTTATCATTTATCATAAAACACACCTATAATTAACGCTTATCATATGCTTTTACTATATTTTAATACTTTTTTTCAAATGCTATATAACAGTATTAAAATCACAGAGATCACGTGGCAAATGTTTACATTTTTTCAACGAAATGAGGATTATTTAGAACGACTCAAACTAAGTGATAATTAGAATCACATTTCAAATTAAGAATTTACAGCGTTATACATGAGACTAATCGTTACATAGTGTGATTATCTTGAAATACATCTATAGATGAAATAACCTCGAAAGTAACGAGTTACATACTAGTTTTGTATTTAAGTCTTCAATTTTAGAAGTTTGAGAATAATTATCTAGTTTTTGACCATCAAGTCGGAATTACGGCATAAGTCCAGTATCGGTTCGAATCCAGTTCGAATCCAGTTCTAAATATAAGCATTTAAAAAACCTTAAATGGTAACTAATCAGACTTGAACTTATTACTCGTTTATAACGAGCTAAAAGTTTAAAAAATTCAATTTTATAGTTTATTAAAGTTAAAAAAAAAACTCGTCTTTTTTACTCAATGCATGTATCAAATCAACCAATCAAATCCGAGACTCACGTAATTTTGTGTTAAAGTGAAAACAAAACATACTACAGTAGTATATACATATATGTACTAAACGGCATTCATGCATGACATAATCACAATGATAATGCAAATGCAGATGATTATAAAAGGGACAAAAAAATTAAACAATCACAGCCACCAAATTTTGATTTTTTTTTTCTCTCGAAATAATATCAAAGTTTGTGTACAAAAAAAAAAAAAAAAAAAAAAAAAAACGAAAGAAAATAAAATTAATTATAATATGTCGATAAACTTATTGTCAACAGAAACCTTAAAAGAGATTTTCGAAAATTTAATAATCAATAATCCACGTTCATTTAATTCACGGTCATGTAATTCAGTTAGTAATTTACGATCGTGTATATCGGTTAGTAGACATTGGTGTAAGACAGCAATTCCAATTCTCTGGCGTGCGCCAATTTTTCCTGGTGAATATTCACCCGAGAAAACAACCAAACTTCTTGCAAAATCTTATTTACTATGTCTTCCCAAAGATAAAAAAGAATACATAAAAAAGGAAGGAATATGTTTTCCGCCCGCTCCACGTGGACGACCACCACTCTTTGATTACCCGTCATTTTTAAGAATCCTAGATTTGGATCGTATTTCAGAGATGGCAAAATTATGGATTATTCATCGAAGAACCTTGACAAAACCAAAGCAAAATTACATAGATATATTGAAAAAAACATTTTATGAATTGTTTATGGAACGAGCTGAGATGATTCATTCCATTAATCATTCTGGAATTTTTGGAAATGTAAAAACTCCATTATTTGATAAGAGAGCTCCAAATTTACAAAAATTGAAAAAGATTCAATTTTTCGAAAGGGAAGATGACACTACATTCATAGAAAACATTTCTGAAGTAGCGAATAATCTTCAACACATTATCGCTCAAAATAGAAGTTCTCGGCTTGCACTTTGCGCATGTAAAGCATTGGCAAACCTTATTGAAAATCAAAATGCATTACAACATCTTGGTGTCATTGGATATTATCATAACATTTCAATAATCATTCAATCAGTAAAAAGTCAAAAGAATTCATTGGTAAGACTTGAATTGTGCAACATGGACTTTCAATACTTTAATAATAATGCATTTGATGCGTTGGCATTATGTATTCATTTAAAATCATTCGAAATCGTTAATTGTAAAAGAACGAATGATACATGTTTAAAACCTTGGCCAAACATGTTTCCCAAGTTACAAAAATTCAAGTTTCACAATAATGTATTTTATGATATTGCATTTCCGACAAACTTTATTTCCAAGATAATTGAATCAGCAAATGATAATCTTCGATACATTAAAATCATCTCTACAACACCACCACAAGTAAATAGATCAAAAGTCGCAAATATCATAGCTGAAAATTGCCCAAATCTTCAACATTTATCATTCATAACGCTATCGAATTCTGAGATTATTTCTATTTTAGATTCATGTCAAAAGTTGAAAGAACTAAAATTCTATACGGAAAATAACTTTGATGATTCCATGTTTATAGAAATGGCAAAACGTTTACCACCTACACTTCAATACTGGGATCTTGCTATCGAAGCAGCTAATTATTATCCATCACCTAATGCAGTCAGATCATTTATTGACAATATCGAGAAAAACTCTCTCAAGGTTTTTCATTTCACGAGCCTTTATTTCGGGGATCCTTATTTGGAATGTGCTATCAAAAGGTTACTCGAACAGAAAGGAATTATGACTTCATTCACGGATGCAAATGTTGAACCCTTTTATTAATCAAACAATTGATATTATTTTATTATTTTTTGTCATTCATTTTTCTTTCTTTTTGTTTATGATGTGCCTATGTATGTATCGAATTTATTTAAAATTTGATGACTGGATGCAAGATTGGTTTGGATATTTAAGGGATGGAGATTTGCAAGGATGAATTAAAAAGCTTGCAAATCAAATGGAAATAAATATCAATAGCGATAGGTTAAATAAGGTGGATTTTATTTGATCGATAAAGAACAATTCTTTGTTGACATTTCTTTAAAAAGGGAATAAATTTTGAAGATAAAACTTTGTGAGTTATAATATTTTATTGTCAAATGTTGCTATTGAGTTATCAAGATTTGTGAAATTTGATTTATTCAAACACGTTATCTCTTATTTTTTTTTAAAAAAAAATAATTAGATCACGAAACGTAATGTTGGATGTCCAATGTTAATAAAGTTTAAAATAATATTTCGTACATTAATTTCCAAATAATTTTTATTAAATGGTTTCTACAGAAAAATAATAATAACGATTTTAAAGGTATTTGCATTAATTATCTTTTACAAATTTTGTCTCGTAAAAAGTTAAATCGATATATAATAATTTTTAATCAAGATTATGCACTATGATAAATTGTAAATTTTTTTTTTATTTTTTACAAACTTCAACGTGTATTCCTATATAATTTTTCTTGAACAATAAATTCAGCAACTGATTCAGGACAAAAATTATATAAAATATTTTTAATAATTTCTTCTCGTTCATCAGAATCATCAGTTTCTTGTCGTTCTATATTCCATGCATCACTTATAGCTTTTCTAACATTAGTTGATGAAATTTTTGCCAAATCATCATCTAATTTTACCCTAATTAGTTTTTCACTTTCACCAATGATTTCTTTTATGATATCACTTTGAAAAAAATTTTCTTCAATTTCCCGTCCACCATATCCATCTCTATTAGCACAAATAACATTACTAATTTCAAAAAATGAATTAAGTTCTTTATAAATATTTGAATAATATTGAGGATTAAATAAACGTATTACAGTATCAAAACCTAGAATAAAATGAAGAGAAATTTGAGGAGAATAATTAATGAAGGTAGAAGAATCAATGGAATAAGATGGTTTATTATTATTAAGATAAGATTGTATAGCTTTCGCTTTATCCATGAATAATGGATGAGTTGTCACACCAGTAGCAATATTCTGAAGAGAATTGAAAGTTTGTTCTGCCTTGATGGTAGTAGAATGAATTTGTGATGCTAGAGATTCCATCATTAATATTCTATCCACAGGTCCAGCATCAGATGGAGATGGAGTTTTATCAGCATTTTTTATTGCATAAAGTAATAAACAAGCGTCAAAAGATACAGAATTATCAGGTTTTGTATTAGAATAATTTTTTACGGATTGTAATAGTAACTGCATATGTGCTTTTGTGGGAGGATTAAATGATGAATCTAAAATTGCGATTTTTAATGTTGAATTATGTCGAGATTTAGTGGAATCTATTAAATAATAAGGCCAACTTGGAGAAGAAGTATAAGTTAATTTAAATAATGGTTGAGATGGATTTAAATTTAATTCATTTTGTAGTGATGAAAGTAAATTTTCTAAAGTTGTTCGGCTATCTGCTCGATGTGCACACATCTTTGTAACGGTAAAGCAATAAAAAATATATCGATATCGATATATATAGTCAACTAGGTAATGCACGTGCTTGGATCAACAAGCATTTAAAATGATAAAAAAAAAAAATCTTAACATTCTTATGAAAAATCAACTTCCTTCAAATACTTGATTCGATGTCGTCATCATCAAATTCCTCACAACCTCAACAATCAGAATATAAAGATTGCCCATCATGTAAACTAGTGGGATCTATAACTTTTATTGGGTTGGGTTCTTACGCAATTTACAATAGTAAAAAAATCAAGTCTGACGTAGCACTCGGATTATCTCGATCTACTCAATTTAAAAAAGTTGGGTTAGGAGTTTTTGGAATCGGTAAGTTTATATCTATCTATATATCAAAAGTTTTAAATATTTCAGTCTTTATTTGTGATTCATGTAATTGCTAAAAATTAATTTTCACGATTTGAAATTTTTTGTAAAAGTGAATATATTTGCTGGTTTATATCGTCTTTTTCAATAACTTATTTAAGAACTTGAAGAAACAACCAATAAACTTGATATATAATTCTTTGAACCATTAATTATTCTAAAGTATATAAACGGCGCCTATCAAATTATATAGAATGCTAACTAAAATATTTGGGACGTACTGCAGAGAAATTACCATACAATGTTCCTAAATACATTATGGCATACATTACACCGTTATGATATTTTAGTCATCGTTTTACAATTCTTCTGAGCGAACTAATACAGAATGGTTGGTTTACTGAACGTATGTACGTACGTACGTACACACGCACGCACGCACGTTAGTGCCACCTAATATTACGTAATTAGGTAATGTATTGCGTCATTAATTACATAAAAAATGCATTACATAGTCTGCAAATTCACCGTCGTTTCATAAATTTTATCTTGTACATACCGAGATATTTTTACTTGGAATGAATAATTATATGTAATTAACATCTTATCTGAAATGGGCATGTCTGATCCTCGTCCAATCGATTATTCACCTTCAAACTCTATTTCCCTTAGTAGTTCTATCTTAACATCCATCATTAATCGATCCACACCTGATCTTAGCAGGATTGATGATATTGATGTCGACATTACCGACTTGACTTATGATTCTGATGAAACTACTTCCGAGGATGCTATGATAATAGCAAATGATAGTAACTCTAAAATAATATCCGATAATAGAAATGATTATAATGATGAAATTAATCTTTTAACTGATGATGAGTTAGAAGAAGATGAATTGGAGGATGAAAATGAGAAGGATGAAAGTGAAGATGAAGATAAAGAAACCAATATGGTTTGTCTCATTTTATATTTTCTTTCTCTATCAAAATTTAATTGAATTATATTTTTAACTTTATTTTTTTTTTATAAAAAAGAAACGAATGATGTATCATATATTTTATATACAACGAGTTCTGTCAATACTTGTCCCTCAGGAATGAAATGTATAGTTCGTTTTTTTTTGAGACATATTAGTTGATTATTTATAGAAATTTGAAATTTAATTGTTTTTAGCTAGATAATATTTATATAAATATATCTTTAATACAAAACATTAATATAATAATTTATTAAATTTATTATTAAGTTTGTAATAGTTTCCAATTTAGCAACTTTAGAACTACTTTAAAGTAACTATTTGGAATGATACCGAAACTGGATGATGTTGAAATTTGAGGGTTTCGATTTAAAAACATAAATTCTACTAAAATTCATCTATATTTTTATTATAGTACAAACACTAATTTTAAACCCTAAACTAATTACAAAAAAATGTCAAAAAACGTTTTTTTAAAGGTTTTAAATTTTTATATTAAAATAAGTCAAAGTTTTAATATTATCTGGTTTTAGCATTATTTTTAATAGTAATTATATAGTTACTTTATAGTAGTTATAGTTTTAAAGTTATTACAAAATAGCAATATGTTTATTATTACTGTTATTTTACTTCTACTTTACTACTATTATTACTTTAAATTTATAAAAAATTATAGTAATATATAGTAAAATAATAGTAAAAATAATAGTAATATACAGTATTTTTTCTAAATTGATATACATGATGATTAGTTTTTGTATATATTAGTTTTAAAAAATTATTAAATTTTTAAAATATTATTAGCTTACTAGTTATATAATTATAAACAAATATAATTAGTTAAATTTATTTTTTAAATTTATATTATATTATACAAAATCTAATTTAATCAATTAAATTAATTTATTTTATTTGTTAAATTTGATATTTTATAAATATTTATTTTTAATTATTAGTTATTAGAAATAACAAATTATTAGGCTTATTTTATAAAATAAACATAATGGTCTGATTTTTTATTATTATAAATTATCAATTTTGATAAAATTAGTTTTAAAAAATTTAGTTGTAAAAATAAAATATATAACAATAAATAATAGTTTTTTTTATAAAGTTTAAATTTATAATTTATTAATTAATTTTAAACTTTTATAAACAAAATTAATAATTTAAGTTAGATATATATTTGTAATAATATTAAAATTTATAATATTTGCAATAAAAGTAGTAATAATAGTTTAGTTTAAATATAAATTAGTATATAAAATTGTACTAATTAAATTACTAAAATTAAAATTAAAAAAATAAATATATTAATTAGTTTACTAAAATTTATATATAAATATTTTTAAATTTTAACCAGTTAAATTAATACTTTATTAAGATTCTTTAAACAAATATAAATATAATTATATAAAATTTTTCAATATTTAAATCTAGCATTATTTAATCACTCTAATAGTATTTAGATGCAATCTGCTATATTATTTTAATTAAAAATAAATTGCTTATTTAGTTACTTAAAATCATATTAAAATATTTTTTTTCTATAACAAGAATATTAATTATCTTTTAAGTTTTTTCTTTATTTAATTTATTTTTTATATTTTATTTTTTTTTTTCTTTAATTGTTTTTTTTTTTATCTATATATCTTTTTTTATTTTGCTTGTTATATTAGTTTTTTTTTTATTTTTGCACTCTTTTATATTAAATTTTTATATTTGCTTATAGAAAATGTTTTATATTTTTTTGCTTCTATATATATATATATATTTATATTATCTGCTTATTTAATAGTTACTCAATTTATTTATTTTTATTATAGTTAACCCTTTTATTCATATTTTTCTGTTTGCAATTTCTTTCTTTTTTGTTTTTTTTTTTTTTTTTTTAAATATTAAGTTAAGTACTTGCAATCTAGGATTTTATTGATAATACATTCAGCTAATAGTTGCTTTACAACCACAGAGGGCAATCATAGAAAGAGTGTACAACTAGCTACTTATACAACTTTAGTCATTGTCTAATTTAAATAGTCTGCTCGAAGGTTTTTACACTAGCTGCCATATCTGGAACCTGCTTGTAGGTTCTCTATTTAACCACTCTGTTTTCATATCCACCCATCTACCTATACCTACCAAGATGTTTTAGTTAATACTAGTTCAAATATGCTATGGTCACTAAGTCTTTAAAGCAGTTTACTCATATAGAAAACCTTTGACCTTGTACTAAACCTTCCAGAACCTTCTGTATTCTATTCTTACAGCTGACCTAATATCACTATGGCCAAGACCAATACTGGCAGTCAGGGCATACTATTAAACTGCTATGTTCTTATAGAGTTCATTTCAACTCTAGTACTGATTTCACAACATATCCTTATTACTTTGGTATTCAATTCAAGTTCACCTAAACTGCCATTCCAGATAGCCCGAAAAGGTAGGTCGAAACCATACACCTCTAGTTTACATGTTTGCTAGCATATATACTTTTCTTCCAGAACCTGGAAATTCCAATGGCCTGATTGGTTCATCTGGTCCCTTCTCAAAAACTAGCACGTTTGCCCAATTTTACAAGTTCTAGCTCCATTTCATAAGTCTAGTCTTTATAGTAGCATCATTGAAGGTTCGAGTTACCTCTCTACTCAGGTCTTCCAAGTAGGCTTCCATCTTCTGACCTGGTTTCCTTAATTTACATGGGCTAAGAACTTATCTTGGATTCACACTACCTGGTACCAGTTTGTATTCCTTCGTACAACATTGTATGAGTGCCTAGACCTTTCAGTCATGCTGGTATAACACAGGTTACAGGTATTCTATTTTAACCAATTACGAAAGACAGTTAGCCATAATACAGAAAGAATTGCAAATTTTCATCATTACTGAGATTTGAACTCTAGACCTGCCATTTGGAAGTTGACAACCTATTCACTTCACTAAGTCGCCACACCTCTTTTTTGTTTTTTTAAATAATATTTTATATAATATTTATAATAAAATTCCAATTTTAGGAGCATGACAACTTAGTAAAATAAATAAGTTGTCAATCTCTTATTTGGTGTTTAAATTTTATTAATAGCAAAAATTTGAATAATCATTTATGTAATATTCTTATTATAGCAACTGTTTCTAACAATTGAATAAGATACCTGTAATAGCAGTCATATTAGCATAATTGACAGGTTATAAAACATTTGTATAACAGGTTATACAAAAAAATACAAACCAGCATCAGATGGTACAAACTTTAAATAAGTTCTTGTGATTGTGTAAATCTATTAAAATTAAAAATCAAAAAGTTTATTTAGAAAAATCTAAGTAATAAAGTAACATAGATCTTTAATAGTACTACTATAAAAACTAGACTACTGAAAACAAATATCAAGATTATAGTATCTAAACAGACAAGAATTTTTAAATTAAGAGTCTCAAAGGTATTATTAATTATAACATTAAGATAAACTAAAAAAAAAGACTATTGGGCTGATCCAATATACTAATAGATTGATTGTAGTCTTATATAGACTATCTGAAATAGAAGTTTAGTAAAAAGACAAAAGTATACTAAAAACTAGAAATATGTTATAAAGTAAATGTTAGAGTTTGAATAAACTCTATAAGGACATATATACTTGCTGGCAAAATGGCAAAACCTGAACAAATTTAAAAAAACAATTGCTATTTATAAAAAATTGAATCAAAAAAATAGTATTAAAATTTTGCTAATATATTATATATAACTATAAAAATATTTGATATTTGTTTGAATAAGGATTATTAATTAAATTTTTGAAATATAAATTTGACCAGAGTTTGAGATTTGAGTACGAACAAACTAATTTTATAATAGTTTGGAATTTAGCTAACAAGTATAAGGACATAGCAGTTAAATGATATAACTTTGATTACAAGTATTAGTTTTGCTATAGCAATACTTAGATTAGCTATAAAAATAGGTACAAAAGGCTCTAAAAAGTTTATCTTAAGAATAAAATAGTTCTAAAGTTGAGATAATAATCTAAGTATAACTTAGTAATGTTAATACAAATACAGATTCTGAAAGTTTAAAATAAAATATTCAAGTAGAAGTTTTAGATATAGCAATTAATAAAAAACTCTCAGATAAACTTTTTAAATAAGTAATATAAAAATTTTATATATATATCTAATTGCATATTCTTTCTGTAATAGTTTACAAAATCATATTATTAAAAAAATCATTAATAAAAGTCAAAAATTCAAAAAGGTTACCTTAACAAAAAAAATAAAATATAATATAATTTTGATTTTTTTTTTTAATATCTATTTTATATTGTTGCTATTAATATTTTTTGTATATATTTTTACAAATTCTTTGTTTATTACAACTTATTATATAGATTAGAGATTTTTTTATTATTTCAATAGACTTAATATATATTTTATTGTATATTCTTTTAATCTTCTTCTGTTTAGCTGTTTTAGTATTAGTAAATTATCTATTATATACTTAATTACTATAGTTTTTTTTCTTATATTTAGTTTTCTTAAAGTTAATTTACTCTTTTTGTTTTACTAATTTTTTTTAAAAAAATTTGACTAGTTGCAAATATATATTTTATTTCTAATTCTAAAAAATATTTTTTTTATTTATATAATATCAAAGTAAAAACTTTGTAAATATTGTAATAAAATTTACTAAAAACTAGCAAACTGTAGTAAACTTTAAATAATACAAGTACTAAGTAGAAGATCTTTAATTTAAAAAAAATAATAAAATAAAAAATAAAAAATAAATATTTAAAAAATGAAATTTAAAATTTACTAATTTTATAAATACTATAAGATACAACAATAAAATCAGTTTTTCAATCAAATTTTACTATCTATATCTCAATTTATTAAAAAAAAAGTTATAAAAAATCATATGAGAAAATTTATTAAGAATATTTTAAACTTTAAATAGGAACTAAAGAGTTTTTATTAGTAATTAAAAGATAGAGCCAGATAATAATAAAAAAGTATTTAATTAAAAATATTTATAAAAAAAATTAAAAACCAAAATAGAAGCAGATGTACAAGCCAAAAAAAATACATAAATAGAACTTTAATTAAATGTCTTAATAATAAGTTGCTATTACTAAAACTTCTAATACAATAAAGACTAAACCTTTACAAAAATCTATTTTGCATACTTTGTAATAAAGAAGATAAAAAAACCAAAAACATTTAGCAGCATACAAGTATTATAAGAATAATAAAAAAAATAGAAGACCTTTTGATTAATTTTATATAAGCTAAACTCTTAAGTAAAATGCAAATAACTATAAGTAAAAGGCAACTTAAAAAATTTTTTTAATAAGTAAACAAGTAAAAAAAAGAAAAAACAAAAGTAAAAATAGTTAAATGTTAAGTTTAAAAAAAAAACAATTTAGCAAATACAAAATATACTAAAGCTATTTAAAGAAAAAAAAGAATTTTTAGATATAGTAAACAATATAGCATAAAATAAGTTCTATAAAAATATATAAAAGAGATAATATAAAGTTATTATTAAATAAAAAAGCTAATAAATATTAACTAATTGTCAAAATGAAAAAAAAACAAAAAGAAATACAAAACCATTTAGTAAAAAGATATATAGCCAAACAGAAAGTACAATTAAAATGAAAAAAACTAACTACTAAAAAGATTAAGAAAATAAAAGAAATGAAAAATAGTAAGATAAAAAAAATATAGTTTGGTTTAATAAAAAATTATATAAAAAGTAAAGTATAACAATTTTTATATAGTTTTTTAGACTAGTCTGATACAGCTTTCAAATTTGAATATTACTTTAACCAGCATAGCAAACTATCTTTAAGCACTTATTGAAGCAGTTAGAAGATGTTAAACTAGTAAATTAGATCAAAGTATATACAAATTTGTAAATACAAATCTTAATAAAGATTAAAAACAAGGCTGCCAAAAAAGAAAAAAAAACTTATTAACTTTATTTAATTTTTTAACAATATATATTACAATTTTTTCTTAACTTATTAATATTAATTTTTTTATTACTAAATAATTTTTATAAAGTTATTTACTAACTACTTGTATTATCTAATATTCAGACAATTATTTGAAGATTTCTTTAATTTATTTTAACTAAACCTAATTTGAAATAGTTAGTTATAATATTTATAAAAAAGAGGTATGATAACTTAATGAAATAAATAAGTTGTTAATCTTCAAAGTAGTAAATTAAGAGTTCAAAATTTGCTAATGACAAAAATTTAGATAATTACTTATATAATATATAGGTAATATTACAGCAACAGCATTCTGTTAATCAGTTGGAATAAGATATCTATAACTATAGTCACATTAGCATGACTAGTAGATTATAAAACATCTGTGCAATATTGGAATTATATGAAGAAATACAAACTAGTATTAGGTAGTGCAAATATAAGATAAGTTCTTGTGATTATATAAATTTGTAAAACTAAAAAGCTAAAGCCCACTTAGAAAAATCTGAATAAAAAAAGTAGCACAGATCTTTGACAGTACTACTATAAGACTAGATCTAAAAAATAAATATCAATATGAAAAAATTGAATAGGCAAGAACCTTAAATAAGAGATACTACCAACTAGATTGTTAGAAGTCTCAAACTGAAAAAAAAAGATCTTGAAAGACAAACTCAGAATACCAAAGACAGATTATAGTTCTTTTAAACTATTTAAATTAGAATTCTGAAAATTAAAGCATGATATAACTTAGATACTAAAGATATGTTATGAAGTTAGTACTAAGGTTTGAATGAACTTTACAAAGGCAAGCTCTATTAACAAAAAAATTAAATATGAATAATAAGTTAGCAGAAAGGCCTTTAAAGTCCTATAGTCAGGTAATGTACTCTGAAATATGTAATAGCTTAACAAACATACAGACAGAAAAGTCAAAGTTAGATTAGATAGCACTTTGATATACAAGAATATATATGATTATCTGTCAAATATAATATAAGTGTTATCTTGTACAAGTTATATAATTATAATTAAATTACAATAAAGACAGTAGTTACTAATAACTAACAGCCTTAGCAAAAGCAAAAAAAAACATTTATAAAAAATAAAGAATATAATATTATATTAGCATTATTTTTACACTCTTTTTTTTAGATCTCTTAATTAAAAATTAATAAGAAGCAAAATATAAAATAAATACAAAAACCTATTAGGAAACAACATTTAGTTCTATAACAAAAAGATAGAGCAATAAAAGTTACATTTAGTTAAAAATAAAGACAAAAGTAAAAAAAGCTTAAAGATAGCATAACTTAAAAACAAACAAAAATTTTGATGAAAACAAAAATTTTGTAAAAATTTTGAAAAATCTTTGTAATCTTATTGTATAGATCAATTAGTTAAACAAAAAGCATAACAAAATAAATAAAGTAAACAAATAAACACATATAATAAATTAGTTTATTAGAATAAACACATAATATAGAAGTAATTAAACCAAACTAACCAATAAATAAAACAATAATAATTAAATATAAAAAGAAATACTTATAAAGTAAGACCTAAAAGCTTATTAGAAAAGATGCTAAAAAGATGAATAGCACAGAGCCTACAAAATATTGAAAATGCTAAACTAGTCAAAACACTAAAAATAACAGATATCATAAAAACAAGAACAAACAAATATATAGTATTACTTTTTGTGACAAATATAACAGATATAGCAGTAATAAGAATGCTAAGTAAAGTTATCACAAAAGTTAATAGAAGAAGTAGGTTAAAAAATTTTAGCTTTAAAATAAAAAAGAACATACAATAGCAAAAAGAAAATAGAATAAAAAACACAAACAAATCTAAAAAAATGACTAAGACAAAAAGCAATGAAGAAAAAGAAAAATTTAAAGAAAAATATCAAATATGCAAAACAAATAAGGAAAAAGTAGTTACAGATAAAAAACTAAAAAATATAGCACAAAAACAAAATATAGAAGAAACAGAAAGTAATAGAAAGACCTTATAACAAAACTTAAGTTCAAAAAAAGTAAAAAAAAAAGAATATAAAGAAAAAAAGATAATAATACTGCAAGAAGATGCAATAAAAGTACTATTAAAGCAAAGCATCTGAACACTAGATAATAGACTATGCAATAATGAAATACTAGTAATTGCAAAAATCTCTGCTTATAATGTTCTAGATAGAATAAAAAAAGACAAAACAAACATAATAAAATAAATATTTAATGCAAATAAACATATAATAAAGATTAAAAAAAGGGTGTAGTAACCTAGTGAAGTGGTCAGGTTGTCAACCCTCCAAGTGGTAGGTTGGGTGTTCAAATCCTATTGATAGCAAAAATTTGAATAATCACCTATGTAATATTCATATTATGGTAACTGTTACTAACAATTGGGTTAGGATATCTGTAATAGCAGTCACACCAGCATGACTGATAGGTTATGAGGCATTCATGTAACAGATTACTTGACATTGTCCTTTGGGACAAGGTTGTGATTATACGAAAAAATGCAAATCGGCAATTAGGTAGTGCAAACACTAGATAAGTCCTTGTGGCTATGTAAATTTGTTGAAATTAGATAACAAGAAGTTTATTTGGAAAGGCTCAAATAGAAAAGTAGCCAGATCTTCGATAGCTCTATTGTAAAGACTAGCTTTATGAAATAAATACCAAGATCAAAGTAACTGGACAGGCAAAAACCTTTAGATGGAGGGTATTACCAACCAGGCTGCTGGATCAAGCTGATGAAAAAGGATATCAGGCCAACCTGATATATCAATAGATCCTATTAGACTATCTGGATTGGAAGTTTGGTAAACTGGCAAGGATATATTAAAGTATTTCAGATATGCTATGAAGTAGATGCTGAGGTTTGTGTGAACTCTACAAGGGCATAGCAGTTTAATGGTTAGCCCTGACTGCAAGTGTTGGTTCTGCTATAGTAATATCTAGGTTAGCTGTAAAAATAGGTACAGAAGACTCTAGAGAGTTTATCTCAAGAATAAATTAGTCCTAAGGTTAAGACAATGATCTGGGCATCTGTAATAACCCAGTGATATTAATACAGGTTACAGGTTTAGAGGGTTTAAAGTGGAATACTCAAGCAGAGTATTAGATACAGCAATTAGTAGGGAACCTTCAGGTGGACTCCTTAAATAGGTAATATAGAAAAAGTTATATATATAGCCAATTGTATGCTCTTCTGTAGTGGTTCATTGAACTACAATATTGATAAGTAATTAATAAAAGTCAAAAGACCAAAAAGATCACCTTAATACCAAAAAAAAAAATAAAGATTAAAAAAGTTATATAAAAGGCAATAGCTAGATCAAAGTATTATTTGATTATAAAAAAAAAGAGAAGAAGCAATTAACTAACTAAACTGAAAAAATGAAAGTTAGTTTGAAATAATTTCAGATAAGATGCAAAATTAAATAAAAGGCAAGAAAGAACAAAAAGATATAGCAAACAAGCATAAAACAAAGAGTAAACAATAAAAAAAAATAAAAGATCTGAAGATATAACACAAAAAGAGTTCAAACAAAAAGAAACACACCAAAGCAAGTAAAAAATAAGATAAAAATAAAACTGAGACTGAGAAACTGCAAGCAGAAAAATTAACAAAAGCAGAAATAATAAAATATTTAACAATCTGAAACTTACTATTAAAAATTAATAAAAAAAAACATAAATATACAGTATATGCAAAAACATGAAAAATACATACATAATATAAATTAAAAGATTATAATATAAAGTTCTAGCAATTATATAAACAGATCTTTGAAAAAAAAATACAACATATAGGCATTACTACTTGGCAATAATAAATTAGCAAAAGTAATAAAAGGAAATAAAGACTATATACAGAAAGAAAAATAAGGATGTTATATAGCAAAATTATTAAACATTTCTAAAGAAACATCAAAAGTGTTATTATTAAGATGTTTAAAAACTAAAGAAGCAAGAGCAGTACATATACCATTTAATAAAAATAATAATTAAAAAAAGTTTGTGATGATTATATTTGCAAATGTGCAAGAAACAGAAATAGCTCAAACAACACCAATATAATATAATAACTATTAAGTAAACTAAAAAAATTCTAGAAGAAAGAAAATTTAAAAAAGAGAAGAGTCAAGAGGCAAAAAACAAAAAAAATCAAAGTCAAATAATAAAAGACAATCAAATAATAAAAAACAAAAAGCATCAAAAGTTAAAGACACAAGATATAAAACATCAAATAGATAATTCACAAAAATAAGAATTGATTCTTAGTTACAAAATATAAAAGAATAGTTAGAAAACAGAAATATTAATATAAAAAAAAAAAAAAAAATTGCAAACAAAAAAGAAGATTAAAGTAGATATACAAAATTAAACAAAAATGCTATTAGTAAAAGATATTTTGTACCAAATATTAAATAAATTAGACAGAATAAAGAGAATACAGCTAAGAGCAAAAGAAGATCTAGCTAACTGCTTCTAAAAATGTCTTAGATAAGTTAAAAAATATAGATATGAAGATTGGAGCTTTTTTGCAAAATAAAAAAAATGTTTTTGAAAAAAAAGAAAAAGAAGTATCTTCTAGTCTAGAAAAAAAAAATAGCAGAAAAGAAACAAAAAAAGCTAAAATTACAAAAACAAAACAAAAAACAATTAAAAAAAAAATGAAAAAAAAAAAAAATTAAAATAGCATGTCACAACATTAACAGATTGAAGACCAAAGGCTGAAAACTTGAAAACTTGCTTGATTGGGCAAAAAAGAAGAAATTGCAATATTAGAAATTACAAAAATAAATATTATAAAAAGAAAAGAAAGATTTTTAACATATATGCAAACAAAAAGTATTGTAATAGAATTTACTTTTTTTTTTATATTAGTATATATTTATTTTTAGCTCTATATTATATTTTATATTTT